>CM055742.1:15073050-15258050 GCA_029465975.1 Dallia pectoralis | reverse complement strand
AGATTTTAGTAACCATGGAAATAATCCTAAGCATCCCTCGTTCACTAGCTGTTCCCAGCCAATTAACCAGACCTCGGCTTTATGCTTTATTTCCTCTGCAACTCCAGCAATGAATTGTGGGATGTTCCCCTCTGACAACCTGATTTCCGAATGTATTTTCCCCCGTGCGGCTTTTCTTCAGAGAGACTTCGTAGGATGCTGACTGGATCATTCTATCTCCTCGCCTATCTAACAACCTGCGTCTGTCCGCCCTCAGCTATCACCTGCCTTTTTTCCTAACGCTGACTGTGGGTTGTCTGGCCGTTTCTGTTGTACTCTCCACTTATCTGTCATGTATTCACATTACTATAAAAATGTCTCTCTCTTGTAGCAGTCGGCCGACCATCACACAGGCACCAATGTAGTAATACATTATCTCTGTCTCTGTTCTTCCCCTTAACCAGGCTATCTAGCAACCTGTTGTTACAGCAGTGATGTCTAATGACATCCTTTTAGTAGTTTGTCGTTCAATAGATCGTAGATGTTCAGCACTTCGGTGGACGGCAATGCATTGGAGCTGATTTACAGTTCCAGTGAAGTGCCTTTTTCTTTCTGATGCTTTGTTGGTTTGCTTCGTTGTTTGAGTAGCTTGCTAGTTTGACTAGTTTGTTGTTGCTCTTAATAGGCTAGTTACCCTGTGACGTTGTGCAGCAGTAGCTTGGTTTTTGTTAAGATTTGCTGTGTTCATTCTGCCAGGCTAGTGGGGGTGTGGTTTGGCCCTCCCAAATTTGGACGCCTGGTCGGTATTGACAGCTCTTCGATAAGTTTAGTTGCATTGGGACTTTGTTGATCTACTGTAATCAGAATAAGTTAAGTGTTTTTTGTCTGTTTGATGCGTTGTTGGCTTTATCTTGCCAGCTCTCAATAGGCCAGTTAGTGTGGGACGTTTTGTAATAGCTGGCTTGTTATTGGTGGTGTCTGCTCTTTTCATTCACTGCAGGACAAGCAGGGATGCGTTTTTCCCTTTGCTGCTTCAGATTGGTTTGAGTGTTGATGCATTTTCACCCTCTCAAGTGGCCGACTGAAGCTACATTTTCTCCTGCAGCAGTGTTGTCGCCTGCGACTAAGACTGTCGCCTAAACAAAGGAAATTCTGCCATGTTGTAATGTTAGTTCATACCCAGCCAGCTCCCAATCTGTTCCTTGTTGAAAACAGAAGCGTCACCCCGAACCCTGTAACCTTTCTTGGGTTCCCAGCCTGGACAACCTGCTTTCTGACAATGTCAGGAACCGGTGCCAGCACTGCTGAATTCATCTCGACCTCTGCTGCTGGACATGCTCCTGAGTTCCTGGCCCTTAAAGAAACATAGATTTCACAAAGAAGGCAATACACTTGCTGTCTGTTTACTAACATCACCACAACACCACTCCAGTCATCTAACCTTCTATGTCAGCTCCACCAGGCGCAACACTTGCTCAGTCTCCCCAACTGCCATCATCTCTCCAATCTCCTAGATCTCCTTTCTATCCCCAGAGGCTGCCTCTTCACCCTACTTTCCATGCCTTCAAAGTGCGACAGCCACCCACTCCTATTTCGTGGCTAAGTGATTCGCTGTAAGCTCGTAGGAGTGGCCTTCGGGCAGCTGAGCGAAAATGGAGGGAAACTAATCGTCAGAAGGACCTACAATCCTTCCTGTCCCTACCTTCTCTTTCTCCCAATCGTGTGTTAAGCCACCTGTTACCTGTTATCTTCTCCTCAGTTTTTAACCCACCTCCTCCTCCACCACCACCACCTACCCTGCCATCTTGTCTCTCTGCTGGTGACTCTGTCATCCAATTTCAAAAGAATGTCGATATCCACGCCACATTGGCACACCAAACTTACCACACACGCTAACCTTATTTTCTTCGCTCCCGCGAGACTGCTCTTGGCTGACCCAAGTAATTTAGCTAATTGTATCAGCGTATGTTAAATTAGATATTAAATACATATACTTAAAAAAACATTTGGTCAGTCACTTGACAATGCACTGCAACATCTGCAATCTATAGGTTCAAAAAGTTTCCCCGAAAAAACTTTGGAATAGCTACAGCAACTTCATAGTATATCTGTGAACATTTAAGGTAAGGCGGCTTTTCCGTTGCAGTTTTTATATTTCTTTGCACGATATCAAGGTATGGCAGTGATTGGTCAGCAGGTAGAAAGACCTTGCCGAGCCAGCCTTGAATAGCCCGGTAACTACAGCTATTTGAACGGATGTTTCAAACACCGAAATCAAGGTAGGCTGTTATGGTTGTGATTAGGAACAAGAGTGGCATTCACTTTCTGCGCGAGTCAGTTTTTGATCGATACCTGTGAAAGGGCTAATATAATTTAAAAATTCCATCGTATAAACTCTCTGTTTATGTTAGACATTAATATCAATATTAACATTCCGTCAGCGAGACCATGTGTAAAATCAATACCAGTAACAATATAAACAAAGTCTGTTGCCTGCAACCGCTAACATCTATTACCTTGCGACTAAAAGAGCAGTGTTTTTGGTTTAATTGAGTTTAGGGCCTTTATTATTGGACTCAATTGAGTCTATCAATACTGGGGAGCATATGATACACAACTTATTTTGTTTTCGGGAGCGTTGTGTGTGTGTGCGCTTGTAGTGTGTGCGACTATGGAAGCAGGGGGAATTTAAAGGTGTCAAAGATAATGCCAACATTTCTCTCTATTCCAGATGTCGGGCTGTATAATGTATGTACAGCCTTTAGGCAAAGTGTCTGGCTGGCCACCGGTTATCTCATTAGAATGCAGCCACAGTTTCTTCCCCAACACTTCCTTTTCAGGAGCTATCCTCCTGTTCCTATGTTATGGTAAAAAACGGCTGATCGGTAAACACCTTGCCGGGTTCTCCGCATTGTCCCCCTCTGCTCTCTCTTTCTCTCCCTCTATCTCCCTCTCTTTCTATATCTCTGTACGCTCCAACTTGTATTCGCAGCTGCTCGTGGCAGAAGGCACATCCATTTGCGTCTGTTCTGCCCCGTTAGATTCTCCTTGCCTCAGCTTCTCTCCACAGGGTAGGAACGGGCATCGTTCGAGAGAGCGAAAATTGCATATATATCGGTTCACAAAAATCCATTTGGTGCGTGGGCTCCATGCGGAGGTGAGGTCCCTGGAGACACAGTCATTGTGAGGACGGGCTCCATGAGGAGGTGAGGTCCCTGGAGACACAGTCATTGTGAGAAGGGGCTCCATGCGGAGGTGAGGTCCCTGGAGACACAGTCATTGTGAGGAGGGTGTGTGCTGGACTGACAGTTTAGGTACTTTCATGTATTGTGAGTAGAACTGACTTGTTGGCTTTTTAGGGTAAGAGTCTGCAACCTCGGGCCTCTGGGCCAAAACAGGCCCACATGGGTGTGTCAGGGCCCTGAAGGTGATATGCATGTAAGAAATAGTTATTATAGTTAATAATATTTCCTCCGCCCATTCGTCCATGTGGTTGAATTTTTTTATTTCGATTAAGTTAGATTCAACTTTGTTGTCAATGGACAGTACAAGTTCAATATTTAGTTGCCCGTCCCGATAAAATGCATTTGCAGAAACATGTGAATTGAGCTGTCATTGTGTGGATATGCATGATATATGCATGATATATGCATGATAAATGCATGATATATGCATGATTACAAGGACAGTTTGACCAGTAGTGGCATGTGTTATATAGATAGATTCATAAAGATTCAGTCATTGTAGACCGAAACCCCTGTACATGGCGCAGACTACCCAGAATTATAAATGCTATTATCACATGCTTCTAGAGAAAATATGTGTTATTAGAGCTTATAGATGGATGATCTGTAACTTGAAAGAAAATCACACAGGTTGTATTTGTTGGATTAAGGAGAAAACTCTATCAAGAGGTTGTTAGATTTAAACTCAATAACCCACTTGCTTCTTCACTCAGTACATTATAATGCACACTGTACTTCGTTCAGAATATATGCAAACGTTTTACAGAGCTTTTGCACCTAATCTTTAAGCTATTGGCATCATACCGATACCATTGAGAGAGTTTGCCGAGCTACTGTTTATTTATGAAAATCCTTAGACTGGCTAGCAATTGTAAATTCTCGTACCGAGGGCAATTTACTGAAGGTAGCGCATATATTTCGATAGGGTCCCTTCGGCCGTCGAATTATACAAACGGCTTGCACAGAAGCAGCTAAAAACCAGGTTGTTTTTATAAGCTTTTACCTCACATTCAAGCACCCAATCACATGGTCATCTGATTGGGCCAATTCTTGATCAAAGGTCAACAAGAGGAACCATAGTGACAAATGATCTTCCCCCAACACCCTAACATCACATTCAAACCTCTAGAGCAGGGGTGAGCAAACTAAGGCCCGTGGGCCAAATCCGGCCCTTGAGGCAATTCCATCAGGCCCAAGGAAGGTATTAAAACAGTTTTGAGAGGAATTACAAAATAACACCTCCAGTATATATGTTATGTGTATACATTTTAGTTATTGCCCTTTTCTGGCCCACAAATCTTTTAGAATGAACAAATGACATTACAACGTGCTGATGTGGCCCCTGAGCTGAAATATTTGCCTGCTCTAGGGTTATATTTAACCACAACAGACAGTCTTTTGACAGAAATTCATTGTCTCTATCCATTGTGTGGAGTTAACACGCCCCCCGATCTTACGTCAGTTTTGCATTTCCCCACAAAGGGTTAAAGTTAGGATCGGATGAAGGCAAATTGGTCCTAGATCTGTGACTGGGAGAGGATAGGCGCGATGTGTTGAAGGTCGGTAAATGTGAATTTCTTTATTAAATGCGGTTTTATTTACTTTGCCGTAGTTATTTAATGGGAACACGTCACGTCGGCTCAAGGGCAATAGGTCCGCCACACATTACCACCCCACCGCCGAAATTACACAGAGCCAATAATAATTGGAATCATAAGTTATAGTTTATTATTCAAACGCCTATTAAAACAGTTGGCACTGAGGTATCGTTAATTGCAAGCCCTTGAGTTAGAAGTTATAGGCGTTCTCCGGATAAAGTAATTAGATATATTAAGACATTGCGTTGCGAGCACTAATGGTCGTTTTGACTTTGCCTGCAAGACATCACTAGTCTGTAACCCAACTGACACTGCATTCCCTATGTAGCCAGACATCACTAGTCTGTACCCCAACTGACACTGTGTTCCCTATGTAGCCAGACATCACTAGTCTGTACCCCAACTGACACTGTGTTCCTTATGTAGCCAGACATCACTAGTCTGTACACCAACTGACACTGTGTTCCCTATGTAGCCAGACATCACTAGTCTGTAACCCAACTGACACTGTGTTCCTTATGTAGCAAGACATCACTAGTCTGTACCCCAACTGACACTGTGTTCCCTATGTAGCCAGACATCACTAGTCTGTAACCCAACTGACACTGTGTTCCTTATGTAGCCAGACATCACTAGTCTGTACACCAACTGACACTGTGTTCCCTATGTAGCCAGACATCACTAGTCTGTACCCCAACTGACACTGTGTTCCTTATGTAGCCAGACATCACTAGTCTGTACACCAACTAACACTGTGTTCCCTATGTAGCCAGACATCACTAGTCTGTATCCCAACTGACACTGTGTACCTTATGTAGCCAGACATCACTAGTCTGTACCCCAACTGACACTGTGTTCCCTATGTAGCCAGACATCACTAGTCTGTACCCCAACTGACACTGTGTTCCCTATGTAGCCAGACATCACTAGTCTATACCCCAACTGACACTGTGTTCCTTATGTAGCAATACATCACTAGTCTGTACCCCAACTGACACTGTGTTCCCTATGTAGCCAGTCATTACTAGTCTGTACCCCAACTAACACTGTATTCCCTATGTAGCCAGACATCACTAGTCTGTACCCCAACTAACACTGTGTTTCCTATGTAGCCAGACATCACTAGTCTGTACCCCAACTGACACTGTGTTACTTATGTAGCCAGACATCACTAGTCTGTACCCCAACTGACACTGTGTTCCTTATGTAGCCAGACATCACTAGTCTGTACCCCAACTGACACTGTGTTCCTTATGTAGCAAGACATCACTAGTCTGTACCCCAACTGACACTGTGTTCCTTATGTAGCCAGACATCACTAGTCTGTACCCCAACTGACACTGTGTTCCTTATGTAGCCAGACATCACTAGTCTGTACCCCAACTGACACTGTGTTCCTTATGTAGCAAGACATCACTAGTCTGTACCCCAACTGACACTGTGTTCCTTATGTAGCCAGACATCACTAGTCTGTACCCCAACTGACACTGTGTTCCTTATGTAGCAAGACATCACTAGTCTGTACCCCAACTGACACTGTGTTACTTATGTAGCCAGACATCACTAGTCTGTACCCCAACTGACACTGTGTTCCTTATGTAGCCAGACATCACTAGTCTGTACCCCAACTGACACTGTGTTTCCTATGTAGCCAGACATCACTAGTCTGTACTCCAACTGACACTGTGTTCCTTATGTAGCAAGACATCACTAGTCTGTACCCCAACTGACACTGTGTTACTTATGTAGCCAGACATCACTAGTCTGTACCCCAACTGACACTGTGTTCCTTATGTAGCCAGACATCACTAGTCTGTACCCCAACTGACACTGTTTTTCCTATGTAGCCAGACATCACTAGTCTGTACCCCAACTGACACTGTGTTCCTTATGTAGCCAGACATCACTAGTCTGTACCCCAACTGACACTGTGTTCCTTATGTAGCAAGACATCACTAGTCTGTACCCCAACTGACACTGTGTTTCCTATGTAGCCAGACATCACTAGTCTGTACCCCAACTGACACTGTGTTCCTTATGTAGCAAGACATCACTAGTCTGTACCCCAACTGACACTGTGTTCCCTATGTAGCCAGACATCACTAGTCTGTACCCCAACTGACACTGTGTTCCTTATTGTAGCCAGACATCACTAGTCTGTACCCCAACTGACACTGTGTTCCTTATGTAGCAAGACATCACTAGTCTGTACCCCAACTGACACTGTGTTCCCTATGTAGCCAGACATCACTAGTCTGTACCCCAACTGACACTGTGTTCCTTATTGTAGCCATACATCACTAGTCTGTACCCCAACTGACACTGTGTTCCTTATGTAGCCAGACATCACTAGTCGGTACCCCAACTAACACTGTATTCCCTATGTAGCCAGACATCACTAGTCTGTACCCCAACTAACACTGTGTTCCTTATGTAGCAAGACATCACTATTCTGTACCCCAACGGACACTGTGTTCTTATGTAGCCAGACATCACTAGTCTGTACCCCAACTGACACTGTGTTCCCTATGTAGCCAGACATCACTAGTCTGTACCCCAACTAACACTGTGTTCCTTATGTAGCAAGACATCACTAGTCTGTACCCCAACTGACACTGTGTTCCCTATGTAGTAAGACATCACTAGTCTGTACCCCAACTGACACTGTGTACCCTATGTAGCAAGACATCACTATTCTGTACCCCAACGGACACTGTGTTCTTATGTAGCCAGACATCACTAGTCTGTACCCCAACTGACACTGTGTTCCCTATGTAGCCAGACATCACTAGTCTGTACCCCAACTAACACTGTGTTCCTTATGTAGCCAGACATCACTAGTCTGTACCCCAACTGACACTGTGTTCCCTATGTAGCCAGACATCACTAGTCTGTACCCCAACTAACACTGTGTTCCTTATGTAGCCAGACATCACTAGTCTGTACACCAACTGACACTGTGTTCCTTATGTAGCAAGACATCACTAGTCTGTACCCCAACTGACACTGTGTTCCCTATGTAGCCAGACATCACTAGTCTGTACCCCAACTGACACTGTGTTCCCTATGTAGTAAGACATCACTAGTCTGTACCCCAACTGACACTGTGTACCCTATGTAGCAAGACATCACTATTCTGTACCCCAACGGACACTGTGTTCCTTATGTAGCCAGACATCACTAGTCTGTACCCCAACAGACACTGTGTTCCTTATGTAGCCAGACATCACTAGTCTGTACCCCAACTGACACTGTGTTCCCTATGTAGCCAGACATCAATAGTCTGTACCCCAACTGACACTGTGTTCCTTATGTAGCAAGACATCACTAGTCTGTACCCCAACTGACACTGTGTTCCCTATGTAGTCAGACATCACTAGTCTGTACCCCAACTAACACTGTGTTCCCTATGTTGCCAGACATCACTAGTCTATACCCCAACTGACACTGTCTTCCTTATGTAGCAAGACATCACTAGTCTGTACCCCAACTGACACTGTCTTCCTTATTTAGCAAGACATCACTAGTCTGTACCCCAACTAACACTGTGTTCCTTATGTAGCCAGACATCACTAGTCTGTACCCCAACTGACACTGTGTTCGCTATGTAGCCAGACATCACTAGTCTGTACCCCAACTGACACTGTGTTCCTTATGTAGCCAGACATTACTAGTCTGTACCCCAACTGACACTGTGTTCCCTATGTAGCCAGACATCACTAGTCTGTACCCCAACTGACACTGTGTTCCTTATGTAGCCAGACATCACTAGTCTGTACCCCAACTGACACTGTGTTTCCTATGTAGTCAGACATCACTAGTCTGTACCCCAACTAACACTGTGTTCCCTAAGTAGCCAGACATCACTAGTCTGTACCCCAACTGACACTGTGTTCCTTATTGTAGCCAGACATCACTAGTCTGTACCCCAACTGACACTGTGTTCCTTATGCAGCAAGACATCACTAGTCTGTACCCCAACTGACACTGTGTTCCCTATGTAGCAAGACATCACTAGTCTGTACCCCAACTGACACTATGTTCCTTTTATAGCAAGACATCACTAGTCTGTACATCAACTGACATATGTGTTCCTTATGTAGCAAGACACCACTAGTCTGTACCCCAACTGAAAACTGACTTCTGACAGTAGCAACACCCCTGCAAGCCACCCGTCCAACACGCTCTCGCATACGCTCACTGTTGCCCCTAGTGGCCAGTATTGTATCCAATCAGAAACGACAGGTGCAGGACAGTTTACGCATGTACATATACATGGACATTGTTGCGAATGTTAATACATCACTTGTCCTTTGATTAGACCACACGGTCAACGTGCTAAAGGTAAGGGAGTTCCTCCAGTTCCTGCTCGAAAGAGATCTGATGCACATTCAGTCATGCCCACACACACACACACACATTAAAACTCACAGTAGCTTTTAAGTGCGCACACACGTAGGCAGAAGGGGGCAGCGGCGACGTTAATGCCAACCGCTAATTGTGTCATTAATTCCGAACTAGCATCTGGGTGGACGTCTCGCACGCACGCTGGCATTTCACGTTGTCTTCACACCGCGTCCCGCCCCGAGGACAGCAACATCCTAGTGTTAATTTAAAATCACACGCTTAGATGTGTGACATTTTGTTTCAGAGGGATCGCCACACGTCTACTTGAGTCACGTTCACCGCGGCTAGGTTAGCGCACGAGATACTTAGAGTCTGTGCGTAGACGCTGCTTTACCGGGCCATGTTTAGTGTTTGAGCATGCCCCAAACCCATTTATATATATATATATATATATACCAGCGTCTGGTAATAAGTACAGAACAGGGTTGAAAGTGCTGTCTAGTAAGCCTAATATAGTTTATGTGTCAGGATTGTATCAAAATCTGTTTCACTCCGTTCCAAGTAGTAGTTCAAGCACATCCATTTGACTCATTTAAAACACTAAAACGTAAGAAGCTTGTTCCTTTTCCTCTCCATCTCAATCACGCTCGCTCTCCTTCACCCCCGTTCACTCTCTCCGTCTCGCTTTATCGCCCACTGCCTCATTTTCTCTCTCCGTCTCTCCCTCTTTCTTGTCCCTTCAAAGTGGAAAGGTCAGTGCATGAAGTGCTGACAACGGCTAACCTTTATTATCGTGCATGTCTATTATCCGGACGAGCTAATAATGCATTTTGCGCGCTGCGTACGTACATATGGAAAGGGGGTCAAAGCAGTTAGTGCCGTGTAAATGTCGCTACCCCGGCTATAAGACACCCGACGCACAAACACATACCTGCCGTGTCTACCGCAAAATAAAGAATTGGACGGAGGTAATTAGAAAGGGCTGACATTTCCTTTTTTTGTTGTCATGGATGCATTATTTCTTCCACTGCCGTCACAATGGCTGCAGCGATCGGGTTTAGCGTAGTCTCCACAGAACTCTTAGATATGGGTGCTGTGCTCATGGCAACTCGTCGTTTTTTTGTCAATGTTTCATGGGCAGATTGAATACACGGGTGGACTCCGGAGCAAAAGTGGGATTAGATGTTTGTCCAGGATCTTAAATGGTCCACCATGTTAGCACCTTAAAACATTAGCAATAGATCAATGAGAGTGGCCGGGACAATTCGTTTTAAATATGCACATTGAAGGGACGACCCCTTTTGTTAGTAGAACAACTCTGTGGTTTGATGAAACCCTCTACATTTCACATAACGCTCCAGGTTTTGATGGACAGTTCTGTCTATATTTTGACGGACAGTTCTATTGGTTCACGGACAGCTATATTTAGAATTTCATCAATGCCTCTGTCTAGGGCTTGAGGGGTAGCTCTAGGGCTTGATAGACAACTGTAATTCAAGGGATTAGTAGATACCTCTATATGGGGTTTGATGGACAGCTCTATCTAAGGTCAAGAGGCAGCTACAGTTTGATAGACAGCTTTAAGATGTAAGATTTATTAGACAGCAATATGGTGATATGGTTTGACTCAATTCTCGTTGTTTCTCTAAAAGTAACAAGGTTCCTGATCCATCCATAATCAATTAGTGAGCTATATTTGTAATGTTGTTTTTTGTAAATACATTTTCAATAGAAAATGACCACTATATAATTTTTGCTGTATTAAATATATATATTTATATTCCTGTTTTAATATGTTTTGCTTTATATTTTATTAAAGTATGTAATGCAATCAGGGCCAACTCCAAGAACGGCTGAATGTATCGATGAGAAATCGTCCTAAAGACGCTCTGTTAAAAATAGCCACGCCATCCCTGACACTATAAACTCGGATCAGCAGAGTGATATCCCAACTGCGATCAACGAGCCACTTTTAAACGGAGAACGGTTTATCCTGGAAACAGTTTAAATGAGGTGAACACTGGCCAAGGCAAGCGAAGGGAACCGTGAAGCAAGTCACATTAAAAGAAGTAACATAGCTGTCCATTTTCTTAATTATATTCATGCCAAGACCTCTCCTTGGCTCATGGAGAGGAATCGGGAAAGAAAGACGGAGAAGGAGGGAATAAAACAACTGATGACAGAGGAAATGTCCCGAGTACTTTTCTCATTTAGTTACAGGGAGTTGTAAAAAGCTGTTGTCACGGATACTGCGCCCGCCCCCGAAACCGCTGACGAGGACGTGAAGATTTCTTTTTGACGTGAGCTAACAACCTACCTAGATCAGCAGATTGGGGCATCTTTAACGCACCGGTCTGTGTCCTCATTGATCTGCCCCGTGACCCTCAGTTCAAACGATCCCGTTTAAGCATACCGTCCGCTGTGACAGTTCAGTCAAGGACGGCGGCTAGCGGGGGTAGCTCCTCCCCGCAGCCGGGACCCATCGCCCCAGCCCTGTCCTCCTATCTCTCCCCTTTGTGCTCTTTCTTTTCCTTGTGTACACCGTCCCTCACGCCATCGGTAATCCAATATCCACCGGTGAAATTGGACTGCCGCACTCTGAGCGGGGTAGGCAAACGAACAAAGACATATACACACAAGCGCTCATTTTCTCCGCTATCTCTCCTTTTCGCCTCCCCCAGGTAAACGGCACGCGGCTGCTCCGGTCCCGGCCCGGCTTTATGTATTGTTTATATTGTTTTCAATTACCTCAGCGTGTACCCCTGTCGAGCCCAGTAAAGTTTTATGTCCGGGGCATAATGGTGGCCATCTTTTCTCCCTCGACACCTCTCCGTTCTTACTTCACTCAGGTATTAGCGCCTCCCAATGTACATGAATCACTCCGAAAAGCCGTATAACGACGGCGAGCTTTATGAGGTGTTTATGCGGAAGGAGGGCATTGAAGGGGATTCGGGTCCTTGACTTTCAGCGCCGCCGGCGGGGTGAACTAGCCTCACGTTAACTCTCTGAACGGGGAAAATGTCCGGCTAAAGACAGGGTATGTTGAAGCTACGAGGCCCAGAGGAGCTGGGGTGTTTTTGCCAATTCACCACGGCTACGGCCTGTCCTTAGATAAGACTCGGGCCAATTTCATAAACCAACAGGTATACCGACCAAGATAATTAGAATCGTTAAAAGGTAATTGTGCGGAATAGAATGTGTGTGTGTGTGTGTGTGTGTGTGTGTGTGTGTGTGTGGGACAACGCGAGAGGGCAAAATAAGTGTTTCAGGCTATGTGATAGCTTCCTCATTGTGCTTAGAAAAAGTGAATGTTGATCTTGTCAGACTGCTTAGGGTTTTCCCAGCTCAAACCCTCAGGCTAGCTGTATTTTTCAGTAAGCCACGGTAGTCATTGTCCCCCATAGAGATGAGTATATGGCTCATAAATATAGACAGAAAACTCATCTTTTGTGAAAGCCCTCAATGTGAATGTCAATGTTAAAAATTGCCAACACAGCTCAGGTCCTTGTCACATGTGTAATAACTGCTAATGAGAAATGTGTTAGCTGTTTTTTCATGTACTGGACACCAGGTCTAACAATTGCTATGTTCTCCCTAAGCTGGCTCTACTTTTTTTGTGTACATTACACAGTTTTATACGGAATTTGGACCAACAACATTTATTTGGGGGTTATGCACATTCTGTTACCCCACTGAGGCCATTGTTACGCTAAAAATGTATTCCCAGCTAGTCTCCAATGCAATTCAAAAATGAAATAACTTTTAGCTTTTTCTACAATTTTGTGATCAATAATTTATGTATTTTATTGAATACATTATGTAAATACTGGTGTAATACACACTGGAGAAAAACAGAAGCTATGAATTAAATTTATATTGAATAAAATTGTGTAATATACACAAAAAGCTACCATTCATGAATGGAGGTCACATATTTACAATAAACATGAATATGTGATAATTTTTGACAGTAGTGACAAACCTTTCATCTCTAAAACAAACATGCCAAAAAAATGAAATCAGTACAAGATGTGTAATGTACTAAGCAGCCTGAGTTTGACTGTGATCCAACATGGGACCAAGGGGCTCTGATTGGAGCCCAAAAACGGTCAGTACAGGGTGAACCTATCAATGTTTACTAATGATTAAATGTACATGTGTTTATGTCCAGAGTGTTTAATATATGGTCCAGGTCAGAACCATGACCAGTTGGATCGGTACTCTCTGGGGTGGTGAGGGTTAGATGGAAGCCGGAGCCAGCAGGTATCGTCAGCTGCTACACAACCAGGAGGTCCTTAGGAAGGGTCCCGAGACACACGTCCATAGAGTAAACGGAGAAGGACACAGGGAAACGTTAGACACTCTGGCTCCCTACGGCACAGTCATATAGCCGCATCCTGTGGGAGAGAGACAGGGGGGCCAGTGAAACTGTGGCCCCATACGGGTTCACTGCGGACAGGGCCCAACATGCCAGAAATGACTCCACCCATTTAACCGAGCTGATGCAGCAGGCTGTAAGCGATGAGGCCTGGTTTCCGCGCTGTACATTTCCTCCCCTGATCTCCGTGGAGCCGTCTCGTGTTTCTAATTAGCATTTTTGTCAATGGGGCCAGCACAGTAGATTTGGGCCCAGATTGCGTATTGATTCCAGTGTGGGTGGTTTGAATAGCAACATTCACCACAGAGCTTATGTCGTTCAATTCTTGTCGAAGAACAAAAAAACAAGGTTACCCAAGATCCCATGTGGAAAGACAACACTAAAATATGGATTTAAAGTGTTCTAAAATGAGGCACTTTGAAATGCGTTTAGTGTACTTTTATGTCTACTTCACCAACTGAAGTTGAATAAATACCAGTTTCGCAATGATTTTACAATGATTTAATTGGCTTGTACTGTTCCAAATTAGAGAATGTTTTATATACTGGATAATAAATACATACAAGGTTGACAGATACATCAGATACCTTCCACGTTTTAATGCGCTGCTTTTTAAGTGAATGTAAATATATTAATTTTTAACCCGGGTGATACCTATTTTCAGTTGTCTTCGTCAGAAAACCATGAATACGGTTTCCTATTAATCCTCACAGGTGTAATTTGCAGTGCTGTCTGATCCTTTAAGAGGCTACTTGAATTTCAAAGCTCAAGCTAAATCCTTTTAAAAATCTCCACACAAACGACAACCGAGGCACATTGTCTCCTTGACAACCATGCAGGGATTCGGGGTCTATTTTCTGTGGCGTGGCTCGGTTCCCACTGCCGAGAGTAGCGTTGATATGAATTGCAGTTCTGTTTACACACACTGCAGCATGGATCCGAGCGCAGCAGACTTGGCTATTCGCCCCATGACTCTGTGCTCCCCAATAAATAGGAAAATGCATCTAAGCTGGAACCTAACGCAGTCTGTGTGTGTGTGTCGGTTAGCGAGAGCACGCGGGCTCGCTCGAGGAGCGAACACACACACGCACACACACACACACACAAGTGACATTCGCCCTGAAAAGCACCGTATAAATATGATGTATTATTTAAGGCACAAGGGGGTTTGTTATATGCATTCAGGGTTTAAACCAGCATTTATGCGCAGCCGAAAAAAGACACGCACGAGCAGACACACACAGAAGCTGTGCTTATTATTTATCTGTTATTATTTTGGAGGGATAACTTAGAACAAAGGCGTGTCATATTGTGTCGTAGCAGATTTAGCCTCTAGCTCATTTCCGTCTGTAGTCTTGAGGCAGGTGGGGAGCCAGCCAAACTAATGCGGTACAGAAAACATCTGAGATTAAAGCAGACATCAGTGCATGCAGATATTTTTTAGCGCAGTTGTTGGCACGCTAAAACACGTTTCTACTAGATTACATTCTTCTGCACATAAATAAATTATTTGGCACCTTGCTTCAGCTCTCAGACATCGGAAAAGATTAGAGAGGCATTGTCCTAGTGGCTGGCACAATGTTAACGAATTGGCTAATTATTTTCTAGCAAGCTTTTGTTTACCACTTAGAAGACTACATTATGGCAATATGTGCTTGTGTGTGTGTGTGCAGAACTTCAGGTTTTCCAGGCAATGAGCCTCACCGTTGACCTGAGTGGAATGTGTGTGTATTTTGTGTTGTTTGGAGCCTCCACGTCCATAACGATTAGTCAAACCGGGCTTGCGCGTGCCTTTTAATGTCTGGATGTGTTGTTTTCGACATTTGTTGTTTGTGCGTATTTCTGCTTTTCTGCACACACGTGTTGGTGAGTTGTGCCCGCCCACACTCCCCCACCCATTCCAGCACTTAGGGAACAGCAACATTGAGCTCTTCTTCATTCACCACCTTGGTTTATTACTGTCGGACGCTGCTCTTTTACTACTGTCGGAGGCAATGCTTTAGGTAGGGAGGAGAGGAAAAGTAAAAGGGAAAGGAAGATTGTGTAAATGGAGGGCGATGATGAGGGGAGCGAGAACAAGAAACAGGAAGATGGTGGGTGAAATACTCCCTGGTGGTTGCACGTCATTACAAACAGGTCGTTGAGAAACCCTCGTTTGCTGGGTAGCCAATACCACAGAGGAAGGACAAAAGAGAGACCACAAAAGAGAGACCACAGAGGAAGGACAAAAGAGAGACCACAGAGGAAGGACAAAAGAGAGACCACAGAGGAAGGACAAAAGAGAGACCACAGAGGAAGGACAAAAGAGAGACCACAGAGGAAAGACAGAAGCGAGACCACATAGGAAGGACAAAAGAGAGACCACAGAGGAAGGACAAAAGAGAGACCACAGAGGAAGGACAAAAGAGAGACCACAGAGGAAGGACAGAACAGAGACCACAGAGGAAGGACAAAAGAGAAACCACAGAGGAAGGACAGAACAGAGACCACATAGGAAGGACAGAACAGAGACCACAGAGGAAGAACAGAACAGAGACCACAGAGGAAGAACAGAACAGAGACCACAGAGGAAGGACAGAACAGAGACCACAGAGGAAGGACAGAACAGAGACCACAGAGGAAGAACAGAACAGAGACCACAGAGGAAGGACAGAACAGAGACCACAGAGGAAGGACAGAACAGAGACCACAGAGGAAGAACAGAACAGAGACCACAGAGGAAGGACAGAACAGAGACCACACAGGAAGGACAGAACAGAGACCACAGAGGAAGAACAGAACAGAGACCACAGAGGAAGAACAGAACAGAGACCACAGAGGAAGGACAGAACAGAGACCACAGAGGAAGGACAGAACAGAGACCACAGAGGAAGAACAGAACAGAGACCACAGAGGAAGGACAGAACAGAGACCACAAAGGAAAGACAGAGGTCTCCAGTGCCATGCGGTGGAAGTTGATTTGGCTCCTGGTTGGCTGCCGTCACTCTCTCGTGGGTTGTGTTGACGCTGTTGTGTGTGCTCTCTCTGTCCGAGTGTGTGTGGGTGTGTGTGTGCACGTGCCTTGTGGGTTGTGTTGATGCTGTTGTGTGTGCTCTCTTCTGTCCGAGTGTGTGTGTGTGTGTGTGTGTGTGCGCGTGCCTTGTGGGTTGTGTTGATGCTGTTGTGTGTGCTCTCTTCTGTCCGAGTGTGTGTGTGTGTGTGTGTGTGCACATGCTTTTCCATGGACCAGCTATGCCTGGAACCTACATGTTGTCAGGGGATTTTAGCGCAATCAGAAGCTGGATTGAAAATGAGGAAACTGAGGGAAGAGCCAGGCTAGATTTACTGCACTGTCGGACCTAACCCCTCAGAACAAGATCCACACTAAAACTGAGGGAAGAGCCAGGCTAGATTTACTGCGCTGTCTGGACCTAACCCCTCAGAACAAGATCCACACTAAAACTGAGGGAAGAGCCAGGCTAGATTTACTGCACTGTCGGACCTAACCCCTCAGAACAAGATCCACACTAAAACTGAGGGAAGAGCCAGGCTAGATTTACTGCACTGTCTGGACCTAACCCTACAGAACAAGATCCACACTAAAACTGAGGGAAGAGCCAGGCAATATTTACTGCACTGTCTGGACCTAACCTCTCAGAACAAGATCCGCACTAAAACTGAGAGAAGAGCCAGGCTAGATTTACTGCACTGTCTGGACCTAACCCCTCAGAACAAGATCCACACTAAAACTGAAAGAAGAGCCAGGCTAGATTTACTGCACTGTCTGGACCTAACCCCTCAGAACAAGATCCACACTAAAACTGAGGGAAGAGCCAGGCTAGATTTACTGCACTGTCGGACCTAACCCCTCAGAACAAGATCCACACTAAAACTGAGGGAAGAGCCAGGCTAGATTTACTGCACTGTCTGGACCTAACCCCTCAGAACAAGATCCACACTAAAACTGAGGGAAGAGCCAGGCAAGATTTACTGCACTGTCTGGACCTAACCTCTCAGAACAAGATCCGCAGTAAAACTGAGAGAAGAGCCAGGCTAGATTTACTGCACTGTCTGGACCTAACCCCTCAGAACAAGATCCACACTAAAACTGAAAGAAGAGCCAGGCTAGATTTACTGCACTGTCTGGACCTAACCCCTCAGAACAAGATCCACACTAAAACTGAGGGAAGAGCCAGGCTAGATTTACTGCACTGTCGGACCTAACCCCTCAGAACAAGATCCACACTAAAACTGAGGGAAGAGCCAGGCTAGATTTACTGCACTGTCTGGACCTAACCCCTCAGAACAAGATCCACACTAAAACTGAGGGAAGAGCCAGGCAAGATTTACTGCACTGTCTGGACCTAACCTCTCAGAACAAGATCCGCAGTAAAACTGAGAGAAGAGCCAGGCTAGATTTACTGCACTGTCTGGACCTAACCCCTCAGAACAAGATCCACACTAAAACTGAAAGAAGAGCCAGGCTAGATTTACTGCACTGTCTGGACCTAACCCCTCAGAACAAGATCCACACTAAAACTGAGGGAAGAGCCAGGCTAGATTTACTGCACTGTCGGACCTAACCCCTCAGAACAAGATCCACACTAAAACTGAGGGAAGAGCCAGGCTAGATTTACTGCACTGTCTGGACCTAACCCCTCAGAACAAGATCCACACTAAAACTGAGGGAAGAGCCAGGCAAGATTTACTGCACTGTCTGGACCTAACCTCTCAGAACAAGATCCACACTAAAACTGAGAGAAGAGCCAGGCTAGATTTACTGCACTGTCTGGACCTAACCCCTCAGAACAAGATCCACACTAAAACTGAAAGAAGAGCCAGGCTAGATTTACTGCACTGTCTGGACCTAACCCCTCAGAACAAGATCCACACTAAAACTGAAAAAAGAGCCAGGCTAGATTTACTGCACTGTCTGACCTAACCCCTCAGAACAAGATCCACACTATAACTGAAAGAAGAGCCAGGCTAGATTTACTGCACTGTCTGACCTAACCCCTCAGAACAAGATCCACACTATAACTGAAAGAAGAGCCAGGCTAGATTTACTGCACTGTCTGGACCTAACCCCTCAGAACAAGATCTGCACTATAACTTTAACAACACTGGTCATTCTGACCAAATTGCTACGGTAATGTGCTATAATGGCTTTGTCTGAATAATACATACTAATATTAATTCTGATTAAATTATAATATTAATGACTTCACTCTGAGAATATTTGGAGTAGAGACACTACAAATGAGGTAATACAGGGTGGTTGTTGTTGTTGCAATGTAAAGCAAACAATATCGTACGAGTCCTTCTAGCGAGATGTTCTCGGGTTCTATAGCTACGGCATATGTTTCAATAACGATCATTTTGTCATTAGCTTTTATAGATGGATTTTTCCGGTACTATCCTTCGTGGTTTTCGGCACGACTTAGCATGCTATGCCCCAAGCCCCTCTCATCTAACCGGGCACTCCTCATAAAATGGTTATCGGAGAAATTGAGCACGACGTCACATAAGCAAACACTAAGCACCATCCTGGGTGGAAGGGTTCAGGACTCGTTCTTTTCTTCCGGTTAAAGGGAGAAGTGGAAAGCGGTGGGCTGGGATCTCCACGGTTGCTCTTAACTAGCATACTACACTTAGCTAGCATGCTACACTTAGCTAGCATGCTACACTTAACTAGCATACTACACTTAGCTGGCATGCAGTACTGGTCCTGCTGAGTGTTCTACAGAATTAATTCTGACAAGAAGATGCATGTTCTGTGGTTCTGAAACGTGTGTGCTCTGCGGTTCTGAAACGTGTGTTCTGACATGGTATCTGGGGGACAGGCCCTCTGTCATTACCCCTCCCCAGACGTCGACCTCACTCTTTTACAACTAAACATCCACTGAAAAGCTTTGTAATAGAGCAGAGTGCTCCCGTTTGGGGTGAGATAACTCAAACCTGACCCTCCCTCCCTCTTTCTATCTTCACGTTCAAGCCTTTTCCTTAAGTCCTGCTTTAGCCCATCGCCTTGGCTGACAGGAAGTCCATTAATTGTTTCAGGGAGCGAGGGAGAGTAGGCGTGTGATTTATTTCCTTTCTCTCCACGCACCCTGTACTGGCAGGGCCTGAGATCAGAGTCCGTGTGGAGTTGAGGTGGCAGAGGGTTTAGGCTGGTTGAGCTCAATCCCAGGTAGGATGAGTGGGCAGTGTCTGCCTGTTTGCCTCAAGGTCCCAAGAGCGTCTGAAGTGCCAGTAAGACAATGAAGGATCTATACCCAGCAGATCTCCGGTCAGCATCTTCTACACTTGAGCGTCCAAACTGCCTCTATTACAAAGTAGTACCTAGACCCAACTGATCACAAGTCAACAGTTTCTACCCTTAGACGCCATGAAGCAAGTGTTTAATTCGACGCGTCAGCTAATGTCGAATAATGTCACATTGGATGATCAGTTGAGCAGGATGGAACTATACAACCGGGCGAGAGGCGAAGTGTCCCAACAGAAACCCCTGGTTCTTCCAAGTCCATTGATAAAACAACAATCCACCATTTTGCCATTTAACTTGAGACATTGCACTGTTCGAAGATTTCACTAAAACAGGTGTTATAAGCCACTTCTAGCGTAACTAGTTCTTATTTCGTTGTCTTAAAACGATGACTAGATGCGTTTTTTATTTTCAGTATTCTTAGCGCCACGGTAACCCTGATGACGCAAACTAACACATTTTCATTTACTGTGACGACCTGTGAGCGATTAGGGTTAACGAATGATCTTTATACTTTATACGAAACCATTTTTATACTTCAAATAGGAAACTTTGGACAGTGGTGACCGAGCCCACCTATGTACCATGGCGTTATTTGCAGAGGGAAATAGTGCCAATGACGTGTATCTTTTATTATACACAGTGACCCTAACAACTCCCATTGACTAATGCAGGGAGGGGAACCTCAATCGAATTAGGATTGAAGTGATTATCAGATTCTGAGTAAAAGGACCAAATCAATAGTTCTTTGTTAGAGAGCTAAAGGGAAGAATGTCAATGCGACCACACACACTTGTTGTCTCTATTTTCCCTCTCACACACACACACACACACACACTTGCTGTCTCTATTTTCCCTCTCACATGCTCACACGCACACAAACTTGCTGTCTCTATTTTCCCTCTCATTCTCACACATGCACACACACACTTGTTGTCTCTATTTTCCCTCTCACATGCTCACACACACACACACACTCTTCTTCTCTCATTCCCTTTGTCTCTGTCACAAACAACCCACCCGCACTCAGAATCCTTTGACTCGTGAGTTTTCGTTTGACATGCAGAGCATATAATCACAAGCGTGTCGCGATGCGAACAACCAGCCTTCCTCGTTTTGTTTTGTTTCCGCTCTTCTTGGGAAAAAGGCAAAACTACAAAGGACAAGTACTTCTTTAGATAATTGCAATTAGTCGTTTTGGCCGGGTATGGCATGTTGGCCGAACGCCAACCCGTAGTGTTTTAGAGAGAGAAAGAGAAAGGGAAAAAAGAGAGTGGGATAGAGGGACGGCCAGTCGGCAGAAGGCCAGCGCTTGGGCATCTTGCTACAAGTCTCAGATGGGTCGACTGCTGCAGAGAGAGGGAGGGAGAGAGAGAGAGAGGGGAGCTGAGATAGAAGGATCCGGATTTGGAAACTCCACACACTCTTCGCACACAAAGGAGAGCAATCCATTAAGGTCCTCATAGCTGTCACTACTAAAGACCCAGGAGCAAGAATCGTCTAAAACAGATTTGATTTACCTCAGTTTGCCTCTAAAAATGATGTACGAGCAAAATAAGCGTTGATATTCTTTGGCACAAGCAGGCGCCAACAGGCATCTGTCTGTTTAGTTCAATTTCCATGTTTTGTTGTATAGTCTTGCCAGCCTAATTCCTTTCGGCATGCCATTAGATTACACGGAATTTGGGAGTTACGGAAAGTAAACGCTGCAATTCAGCGCTGCGGCGTGGAATATATGATGTTCGCCAGGAACCTATGGAGGAACTGAAGACAGTCTGTTAAGGAAGAGTCTGTGAGAGGGACAATGACTTATGAAGAAGAAAGTGAATTACCAGAAGACATCGAGTTAACTGTCTGACATCATGATTGTACAAAAAATTATTTTGCGTAAACGAACCAATGCTAAAATCTAGTCATTAATGCATCTGAAATCACTCTATGCGTCTTAAACAAGTTCCTTCAAGTGGCCAATTTAGGATAAACCGCTTGGTTCAGGTGGTTGGATGTGGTCAATTGCATAAAACCTATGCAATATGCCTGTCACTCTTTTGCCATTTAGCGCCAACTTCTCTGTGTGCCTTGCAGACTTTTCATGGTAAATGTGTTTGGTCATACTGCCATTGGATTAGTTTTGCACAGTCTCTTGCTGTGGCGCCAAATTAACTCTGGCGCCAGCTCAATTGAACAAGGTGCTACACAGGTGTTCTTTCTGTGAGCCAATCTTTTCCTTTCTTTCTCCAGTTTTCTCAGCGGGATATGCCCTTGAGATAGTCCAGTGGAAAAAACACATTATAGCCCCTCTGCGGACTGAATAATTTAAATCATGTTCTCTTTTGGGTGGGCGGGGGGAAATAGCAGAGTAGGGGGAAGAGCTGGAAGACCAGAGGGAGGTGCAGAAAAGGCTGAGCTAGGAGAATTGCGGGGCTCCTCACCAAGTCTTGATGCCGGGGAATAACAAATACCAATCTAACAGTAAAGCAAGTCTAAACCTTGGCATATATTTATATATTTTTTCCTTTCCAAGCCAAGCATTAAATCCTCTGCAGCCACGACAGATAGCAGCAGACATGAGTTTGGGCTGTGACGGAGACAGCCTCTTCCAGGAGTCCCTATCTGCACACATTATAAGGGGCCAGCCAGCGGGAGAGTTAGTGAGGAAATGATGTCAGTGCTCATCTGCTCTCAAGTGAAAACTAACAGAGCGTGTCTAATAGTAATGGCAACAGCATTCACATCTTAACCGAGCAAAAAAAGCAATGAAGAAAAGCGGGCGCCAGGCAGAATTCCAAATATCTGTCCATAAGTTGCTCTTCGTTCCTGTTTGTTACCCTGAAATGACTAAAAGTGCTAGTTGTTTATTGTTTTGAATTTAGTTACGAAAGTCAAACGATTTCACTAATCCTTCCAGAGCACACATGTGTTAGAGATTGCAAAGCAATGGGATAAAACTGGTTAGTATTGTGTAAGGCACTTAGATACCACTGCAAGTCTCTCTTTACAGAAGCGTCCACTGAATCCACGATAAATGTAATGAAGACATTGTTTGAAAAAGCCTGACTCATACATGGTCTTCCATCCACAGGTTGCTAACCTGGCCTGCTCCATTTCCAATAACGAAGAGGGAGTTAAACTGGTCCGCATGGCCGCTACCCAGATCGACAGCCTCTGCCCCCAGGTAAGAACTTTAACTCATATCACAGGATCCTGTATCAGCGGAGAGATACAACGTTTGTTTGTTTTCTGTTGCACAATTTAGTCAGGACGTGTCCCGCTGTATTGTAAAATGTGCTGGTAATAAAAGGCTTGAATCATTAGTGGTACCAAAAATGGATACTAAAAAACACCAGAGATTTGATTCACGGTGATGAGTTAACATTAAATATGATCTTTCATTTTAATTATTTTGAAGTCTATTTAATGAGCTGAACTGTATTCATGAAGTCTCTCTCATAACCCAAACAACGCCGCTGGGAGAATTTTATTTTTCTCCCATTAGTACTTAATGATTACTGAAAGGAATTAAACAGTAATTGACCTTTTGCAGGAAAAGTACAATGTGTTAATTAACAAAAATAAGAACACCTAAAAG
This sequence comes from Dallia pectoralis, assembly GCA_029465975.1. Classification (NCBI taxonomy): domain Eukaryota; kingdom Metazoa; phylum Chordata; class Actinopteri; order Esociformes; family Umbridae; genus Dallia; species Dallia pectoralis. The sequence continues at coordinate 15,234,670 of CM055742.1, read as the reverse complement.
TAGTTATTATTTGAACAGATCAAATGTCGGTCGTCATGGTTTTCCTTGTAAAACCTGTCTATCAATCTTAATACCCTTTTCCAACACAAATCATCCGGAAAGGGTAAATAAGCGTATTTCAAACTTTTGTGAAGTGACAGAGGCGTAATGGAGGGAAATGTCAAAACTTTAACAAATGGAAGAATAGCGAACATATAAAAAGTATTTACAAATGTTTTGTTTGTGGTCTTTTAAAGGGCACTTTATTTAATATAAAAATGCTTTTAAAAAATCTATACTGATGCCCGACTACTACTTAAAATATGAGGCACTCTTTCGTAAAAAACATTTCTTCCAAAACTTTTTAGATCCATAGGCTTCAATGAAAACCCACACAAAACTGGTCCATAGTGAGAAAGTTGCAGAACCAGTGAAATGGAATCTTTGCTGGTGGGCAACTTTGCTTGGGCAAAGGCAGACTTTCAATACTGCCTATATATGTGTGGGATTATAAGAGAGAGGAGGACCTGGACCTGCTAGAAAGATCTGTGGATATCTGGCAGAGGAGTTGGTAATCAATATTTATTTCCGAGGTTGAGGTTCAGGCAGTTTTCACAGAGGACCAATGCACTGCCTAATGGAAGCGAATGGAGTTTGTTAAGGAGACATGTAGGAGAATTAAGGGGTCGGGGACAAATATCATTAAAGGTAAAAGCATTCCTCAAACTCACACAGAGCCCCAGAACGCCTACAGAGAACCAGGTGTTGATAAATAGTTTTTGTATATATATATTGAATCAAATTTTACCTGAAGTGTGTAGCACAACACCGGCCTTGCTGTTTCATCGGCGCTCTGACCCAGTCGTCTGTCCATATCAACTTGACCCATGTCAAAGTCACTCAGGTCTCGACTCCTGCCCATTTCTCCTGCATCCACACCGTGACTACATGAACCCGATTGGTCGCTTATCAGAAAATCCACCCAGACCTTCACCATGCGCCCATGTTCAGAGATGATCGACGTCATTCACTTCACCTGTGGGTGGTCATAGTGGTTTGGCCCGTTTGTTCATACTGTACGTGTACCGTATGTTACAGATGTTCACATCATTTCCAATGCCATTCATATACATTGTGAACAACGGAACACCATTGATTTTATCCCATGCATGGGTTCTGTAACTCAGGCCATTATGAAGCTTCACACTAGCATTAACGCCAAGGCCTAAAATAGGTTGCTTGTTATATCAGCACTCTGACTGGACTGGATATCCGTCCATATTTTGTAAAGCTCTAAAATCATTAAAGGGTTGATCCAAAAAAAATGAACTCAGAGTCTGGCCCTGAAACTGAAAACTAACAATGTAACAACAGCTCACTTAGTTAATGACCCAGAGAGTCAGATAGTAAAGTTGGCAATTACTAAGTGGGAGAAGAAAAGATTCCTTAAGAGAGATATTTTAAAGTGTAAAAGAGATACTGCATGGTGACATTTTGCACAAATATCAACACTGCCACCCTTGCTTATTCCGTAGGGACTGAGAACTTTATATACTGGAACCATCCAGAGCAATCACAAACCCAACTATCTTCGAAAATTGGTCCACTAAGACAGTGTTCCCTTCTGACGGTGACAGTTCCATCGGGAGGTCAACTGCAATGTAGAACGCAGAGGTAGCGGATCGTCCAGGTACCGGAAGAGTGGCGAACTTGCAGGCCATTGTCCGCGACGCCTTGGACTGTGCGTTCATGGTGCTAACAGGACGTAGTGTCACAAAGTCCTTGCCATACCGGGGAACCAGTACTTTCCCGGAGCACCTCTAGGGTCCCAGTGATACCTGGGTTACGCTGGCGTGATGTGTACCCACTAGTCGTCCCTGCACTCTCTGACGCACAGGGGTCTTGTTCAGGGGGCACCCGGCTGGTGTAGGGTCCTATCTCTCTCTGAGGCACAGGGGTCTTGTTCAGGGTGCCCCGGCTGGGGGCCCCCACCACCTAGAAGACCGTCACGATGGCCAGGTCCATAGGGAGTTCAGCCCTTCGATCTGCCTTAAAAAATTCGGCAGGATGCCAGGGTGAACTGGAAATTGGAGGTTGAGGCACAGCGTTGCCATGACAAATTTCAGGTTCCAGTGGTCGGTAAGGACTGTAAATGGCTCCTGGGTGCCCTAGAGCCAGGGCCTTACACCTCTAGTGCCAACTCATCTCCAGTAGCTTTCATTCACACGCAATAGTAGTTCCTTTCCGCAGCAGACAGTTTAAGTATTCAGTGAGTGAGTATTAGGGTGGCGACTCGGGGATTGTCCTGCTGTTGGGAGAGCATCGCACCGCCCCCACTCTGACCTCAGACATGAACAACTCAACCGTAAAGGGCTTGAGCGGGTCTCTGTGAACTGCCAAGGGCGCTGTGGTTAACCTGCCTTCCATGTCAAGGAAGCCTCCTCTGTGTCCGAAATCCAGTGGAGACACTGAGACTGGCCTTTCAACACCAACCTGAGTGGCTCGGTGATGGAACTGAAGCCCTGGATGAAGCGATGGTGAAATTAGCTGAATTTGACGAAGCTTGTACTTTTTCCCTCTTCAACTTAAAAATTCCATTACATTTGTTGTGACAGTAAACAACAGAGACTGCAAAACTATTACATTATTTTGAAGATAACTTAGTTAACTAGTTGCGGTCCAACTGTAATTTTGCCACATTTTGATAGTTTAGTTGTTGTTTGTAACTTTTTCAATATATCCACAATCCACAACTTCACGCGAAGACAATGTGACGTTAACTCTGCTCACTGGGATTTTACCATCTGATCCAGGAGCACAAATTAGCTATATCACGACGCTTCCGCACCTATTTCAGGATATCAGTGGCACAGTTTGAGGCGCTCCTGGAGATGCTAGCAGCTGAAATGGCACTGGACCAACTTTAGGGAGCCGCCTAACGATCTGGAGCAGCAGCTAACAGTTTGTCTGAGGTAAAAACATGGAAAAGGACTATTAGGGCATGTTTACAGGTTTGGTTATGAAAGTAATCTAAAAGTACTGTGCCGAGTTAAACTTCATTAGAATTATCATTATAACCAAACCTGTAAACATGCCCTAATACGGAAAAGTATGTTTTACCTAGGAGCTATGCTAGTGCATATGACCCCACTAACTTGTGATAATGGGCAGCCTATGTAAATACGAAGGTCAAAGCACAACCTTGATTGGTCAAGCAAAAAGGACTGAAAACGACCAAATCGACATTGAAGCAAATTAAATAAATGCTGCAAAACTAAAGTTTGTGTTTGATGTAAAAAGTATAATAGACACGAAGGGAATACATTATTTTCTACTTGTTTTTTCGTTTTGCTTATTCGTTTCACTCCGGGATTGTAATGGCCTTAAGTAAGCAAAAACCAGTAAACAAGTATTTTAACAAATCTATGTAAAAACCCCAAAAACACAATATTACAATACTCCGCTCCTGTAGGCAAAGCAAGTGGTTCCCAAAGTGTTTTAGTTACTGTACCACAGAGTATCCCCTCATGTTAATTTCACTAGTATGTGTATGGTGTCATGACTGTTTTCAAGTACCCCCTGTGGAGACATCAAGTACCCCCAGGAGTCATAGTACCCCTGGTCGGGAACCACTGGGCTAAAGTATAGCCCCCGCACAATGTTGCTGCTATTGTGCATAGTTGAAATCATACGGTAATTAAACTTAATGACAGAAATACTTCAAAGTAACATTTTTGGTTTAAATTTGCCTTGTGCTATAAATCACAACCTTATACTGATACCTGCCTTGAGAAACCCTTGCACCGTATGAAGCACTGTTTCACGAACAGAAGCTAGTAACAAATGCCAAATTGTAACCGCATTTAGGTCCAATTGAATGTAGATGAAAGAACTTGGGTTCTTATTTTGAAACAATACTAAGGAGAGTTGTAGCCCTTAACATGCAAAGTCACTAATAATTAATAAGATACACTTACAAGCCATTTGCAAATAAAACACTTTAGTGTTCAGTTAAGTCAGGGTATAGGTGTACTTGTAATAAGCAGGGCTATTTAACTCTGGCCTGGGGGGAGGGCCGGAACACTTTTGTTTTTAATCCTCTCCTTCTAATCAGGTGCTGATTGAGACCTAGGTCTCTGGATGAGCAGAATTAACTACCAGGTAGAAACAAAGGCCATAAATGTTCCTGCCCTACAGCACTGGAGTTGAAGAGCCCTGCCTTACTAAGGGGTAATTTGGGTGCCTTTTCAAGTGAATAGCGTGACTACCACTGTTAGTGACAGACATTGGTTTCACATAATGTCCATGCAGCTTTAAAAAAGCCATGCAGATAGAGGATATTTTATAAGCCCTTAATTTGCCTTAGCACAGTTGTAAGGACGCTCCTTGTTAATCTGTTGTGCCAGACATATTATTCATATTATTTAATCCAAAGGTTTAAATTTTTTTGGCATGCACAACCTGCATAAAATACAATCAGAGATAAGACAATCAAAACTACCTGAAATGGATGTTCAACTCAAAGAAGCATTTCAAAAACAGCAGCAATTAATTAGTCATAATAATTGAATATATAGTAATCACCGAATTATTGTGGTTTAGCATAACCACGAAGAATTTACATATGGTTCAGAAAATTAAATTTGCAGAAAGGGGACTAGACTATGACTAAACGTACGACACCCCTAATACAAAAAAAACCTGATACAAAAAACCCTGATACACAAAACCCCGATACACTAAACCCCGATACACTAAACCTCGATAGACTAAACCCGATACACTAAACCCCGATACACTAAACCCCGATACACTAAACCCCGATACACTAAACCCTGATATACTAAACCCCGATACACTAAACCCCGATACACTAAACCCCGATACACTAAACCCTGATATACTAAACCCTGATATACTAAACCCTGATACACAAAACCCTGATACACTAAACCCTGATACACAAAACCCTGATAAACTAAACCCTGATACACTAAACCCTGATACACAAAACCCTGATACACTAAACCCTGATACACAAAACCCTGATACACTAAACCCTGATATACTAAACCCTGATACACTAAACCCTGATACACAAAACCCTGATACACAAAACCCTGATACACTAAACCCTGATACACTAAACCCTGATACACTAAACCCTGATACACAAAACCCTGATACACTAAACCCTGATACACTAAACCCTGATACACTAAACCCTGATACACAAAACCCTGATACACAAAACCCTGATACACTAAACCCTGATACACAAAACCCTGATACACAAAACCCTGATATACTAAACCCTGATACACTAAACCCTGATATACTAAACCCTGATACACTAAACCCTGATATACTAAACCCTGATACACTAAACCCTGATATGCTAATCCCTACATTATCCCCACGTTGGAGTAGATCATTATTATCCAGCCCACCAGTAACACACCTGTACTTATCATGGTATTCCATCAGATCTCTGATTATGTGGTTACCTACATTATCCCCACGTTGGGGCTGTTTTTCTGTCCCTGTGAGAGTCAGTTAACCCAAATTGCTCTTCCTCCTCATATAAGCCCCCCCCAGGTATTTCCTGTAAATAAGAATTGGTTCTACATCCACTTGCTGGTTAAATAAAGGTAATTTAAAGAACAAACATGCTGGGGTAAAACAACAACCGGCCTCTTTTATTGGGATTAATTTCATCCTGGGGCAGAGTGAAAAAAATCACAATACTGCAAATTTAATTATATCCTGAAATGTGCTTTTTGTCTCAATTTAATGTTAGCGTTGCGTCTTGGTTTAGCTCTGCGATTCAAGTTGATTTTGTGTCTGTGAATTCGGTTTTGTGTCTGTGACTGCTAGTGACCGTCCTCCAGAAATCCATCATACTAAATCCAAACCTGCAAATAAACCATCACACTCACCGTTCAGGGATTTTGGAGATCTCCTAGATCTTCAGTGTGTGCTATGGTAAACACACACAGGTAAACACATAAATGTTAGCTCTTTCCCCAGCAGGAGCAGTAGCACAATTCCCCAGCATGGCCGAGCCTACTGTACATGGGGCCAGCTAACACTCACCCAGTGATAGCGGTGACTGACAGCTACTCTCCTGTTAGCGTGGCCAAGGTGAAAGGGCTAATTGACGTGCGAACAGCAGACTGGACACCTCATCTCCGCAGGTGCCAGACTGAGGGTGTTTGTCTTTGGACCAGAAAGTGTGTCCTTGGTGTTGGCCGGACGAACGAATTCCGAGGACTTTTACTGAACATTGCCGCTACTCCTCAGGTGATCAACGCGGCCCTCACACTTGCCGCGCGGCCCCAGAGCAAGGTCGCCCAGGACAACATGGACGTGTTCAAGGACCAATGGGAGAAGCAGGTGCGCATCCTCACGGAGGCCGTCGATGACATCACTTCCGTGGATGACTTCTTGTCCGTCTCAGGTATGGAATCGGGAAGTGATTACAAAACATGGAACGCAGTGGCCTGCTGTCAACATTTCAAACTGAATTAGCTCATCGGATTTAACCTGATTATTGATTGGCAATTTTAATTGTTGTATAAAAGTTCTGGAATGGATCAGAATTTCAAAAACGCGAAGAAGAAGAAGAAGGGTTTAAGAACCAGATTTCTAACAGAGTTCCAATTTTACTTTCTGATTGCTTATTTATATTTTAATTGAAATCAAGAGGAAGAGCTCATAGGCTGAGAGACATGATTTTACGATACAGGCTGTTGGTAAAGTGTATTTCAAAGTTCAGTTTTTGTCCCCAATGACAGCAGCATGCAGACATTTAGATGCAGGACAGACGTAGGTACTTGATACTGTGGTAACATTAGATGACTTGCCATGTCTTTCCACGAGACATTGTGGGAAATCATCCCAGCTATACCTCAGTATGCATTCATTGCTACATCATTGACATGTTCAGCTTGCTAGTCAGGTTCTCCTGAATCTGCTGGTGTAACTCCCATCATATTCAGCATGTAGCATGAGGCTTGTGAAACGTGGAGAACCCAGGAATAACAAACATCAACAAGTGTTTGTAGAACCCCTACCATTTGTGCTGGATGCAAGTCAGTTAGATATTTCAAAGGTCTAAGGAACAAGAACGTGTTTTTAGTATTCCGCTGCAACTCTCATGGACTATGTTGTCTTGCTCATATATATAGGTAGTGCATGTTAGAACAAACTGGATCTAAACCTGGTTCTTTTTAAATGTTTCTGGGAAAGTATTACAGTGTTTTCCAGCAGTAAGGGCTATTTAACTGTAATTTCAATTATAAGCAAGAAAATGTTTTATATTATGTAGTATAGTACATACAACATGTAATATTATATAATAATATAATATTAGAATTGTCATATTCATGGCTTAGACCTGAAGGGCAATAAACAGAAAATATCTGTGACAATTAAGTGATTAGTCATTAGGGTCTTTTAAACTGACGAATTAAAGACAGACATGTAGAACACAATGTTCTGATTTTACAAGGTTTGTAGGCTCATAGGATTATGGGCAAGTGCAGTTGTGGAATAACATACAATCTGAAACCTTAAGGATTTCTGACCCCTGCGGCAAATGGCTATTAACACAGTTTCCTGAAACAAGCTTGGTTTCATTCTATTGGTTTGTTACCCAACGGGCCTTGGTCCAAGTATGGCACTAAAGAGGGAATATGGTGTCACTTTAAGCACATAGTCACACTTGAGGGGTCAGTCACATAGAGAGAGAGAGAGAGAGAGAGAGAGAGACTGTTAGATAATGTTCTTATTGGTAGTTGGAGGTTGATGATATTGATAAGGCATTTTGTTCAAACTAAGTTAAACAGTGGTTTCATGGCTTAATCGCTTTCCCAATGCGAGAGGAGACACACGTAAGTACACAAGATTAGAACGATTGTGCTATGGGTTTTATAATAGCTAGGATTAATTACTATTTCCTTATTGTCCACCCACAAGTTACTAAGCTTTACCATGAAATATATGTCTTTATAAAACAATTATTTTATTGTTCCTATTAAAGCTGAACTCATCACCTTTAAGTGATTTGGATTTCTATTTCTATCATGTATACTGTTTTGAATTGCTAGTTTTAACCATGTTTTCAGGTAAACCAAGCTTACAATTAAGGTTATCTTTAATGGACAAAAGTTAAACTAAGTCAAATAATAATGAATATGTGACGCAATTCAAATTGAAATATCATGAATTAATCGGTTTAAAAAGCTATAAAAACGACAGATTACTCGTTTGAAAGAGCAGAGTAAACCAGGGAGGTACCACTGTGTCAGCAGCTCTCTCTTCTCCCACAGAAAACCACATACTGGAGGACGTCAACAAGTGTGTGATCGCACTGCAGGAGGGCGACGTGGACACCCTGGACCGAACGGCCGGCGCCATCAGGGGTCGTGCGGCCCGCGTCGTTCACATCATCAACGCGGAGATGGAGAATTACGAGCCCGGCGTCTACACTGAGCGTGTGCTGGAGTCCATCAAGCTTCTCTCAGAGACGGGTGAGTCGCTGTAGACATGTCCTGTAGTATTAGTGACCGAAGCATATATCAAGGATCCACACCTGAAACTTGTATCTGAAACTGGGAGAAATCGTGTGGTATTATGTAGAACTCGTTAGGAGAATCAGCTAGCCAATTAACCGGAGGATGAGGTAACCCACTGCCAGCCTAGCCTACTCACATTATTAATTTTAATGACAACATGTTCAGGTAAACATGTCTGTAATGGGTTTCAGAAGGAAACCCTGTTCTGCTTATTTTGTAAATAATTATAGATCATATTTGAAGAAATATGGGAACACGCATACACACTAACACACACCCACACACACACACACAATGTTAAAGTTATTATTTGGATATAGCTGGACTGATGAAGGGTTACTGGCCTACATACCCATCTATACATGTAATTGTGTCTAGTTAATTGCAGCTGGTTCCAGACAACGTCTACTGTATATATAATGTGTGTGTATTTATGGTTCCCACATAATCTTGTGTATCATTTTTATTACATTTGTATCACATTACACTTACATAAACACAAGTTTAATTGACGGCGCTATCCTGCCAGACTTACAGTAGTGATTGCATACATTTACAAAGTATATATGGTTTAAATTCATTAACATGGGAATGTTCTGCTGATATTCTGAGAGGAAAGATTAGGATGGTGGAATGGAGTTTGAGTGAGCGACGACTAAACACAAGACACCGATACTTATAACGCTGACCGAGACGAAAGACATGACACGCAACAATAAACCCCAAACAGGGAGGTAAAGGAGGAACGTATACTATATACATATAATGATTACTGATAGGGACCTCGTGTGAATGATGATGGGCGATATGACAGAGATTAATGAAAAGGAAACCGGGAAACGGGGGAAAGATGTGTGGTTTTAACCTTAACGTGGCATTAGGAGAGGCAAAAAACAACAGAACTGTCTATGTGACATATTTATATTTAACTAAAGTTTTATCCGGGACCAATAAGTAAATTAATCCATATAACAATGCAGATTGAGAAAGTACGAAAAAAACAGACAGTTAAATGAATACAGAATGACTAAATTAGATAAATACTGTAGTAGAACACGTATAGTAGAACAAAATGAGTTTCGAGTAGCATTGATCAATGACAACGTCTCTGTAATATACAGGGAGTTAGTGGCACCAAGTTGATGTATGGTGAAATGTCATCAGTGAATTGAAAACCGTCTGGTGTCAATTTAACACATTCCAAGTGTATAAAAGAGAACCGCTAAAACGTTCTGTATTAACATATTGTTTTTCAAACACTGTAAAGAGATGCCTTATTTGCATATTTCCCAGGAACATTGTGCTTTCGACTGAAATGAAGAGCGACCACTAATGTCTGTCTGTGTTTGTTAGGGACAAAAACTCGGGCTGGTGTCCAATGACTTAGTCAAGCCCTCGCTGTGGACACTTTGGGGGGAATCCCTGTCAAAACCGGATGTGGTTTGATTAAGTGCTGGTCCAATTTACAAAAGCTAGTGAGCAACCTTTTCGATGCACTTTCGATGTAGTGAAGGGCTGCCTACTTTATGCACTGCATGGTTAGTTGTTGAATTTGTTCGGTTCTTCGAGGCATCCCAGAATTATGCAGGCCACTTACTTGTCAGGTTTTGAGTGTTGGCAAGTGATGTGTAATTCCTGTTGGAATCTAGTCTCATTTAGGATGTTACAGTTTCATTCACCCGTAATCTGCATTTAAACTGCTGAATGCCAGCATTAGAAACGCATAGATTAAACTCACTTTTTTAAAGCCTGTGATTTTGTTATGTTGCTACATCAATCAATCAATGTAAAAATACATAATATAAAAAGCATGTAAGCAAATATGAAAATGCAGCATGTTGTTTTGGTTATTAAGAACAACACTGGGGTAATTTGACAAAACTGAGTGTTGTTTATTTTATTGTGAACAACACCGGGGTTATTTGACACAACTGAGTGTTGTTTTGGTTATTGTGAACAACACCGGGGTAATTTGACACAACTGAGTGTTGTTTTGGTTATTGAGAACAACACCGGGGTTATTTGACACAACTGACTGTGTTGTTTTGGTTATTGAGAACAACACCGGGGTTATTTGACACAACTGACTGTGTTGTTTTGGTTATTGTGAACAACACCGGGGTAATTTGACACAACTGAGTGTTTTTTTGGTTATTGAGAACAACACTGGGGTAATTTGACACAACTGAGTGTTGTTTTGGTTATTGAGAACAACACCGGGGTAATTTGACACACCTGAGTGTTGTTTTGGTTATTGTGAACAACACCGGGGTTATTTGACACAACTGACTGTGTTGTTTTGGTTATTGTGAACAACACCGGGGTAATTTGACACAACTGAGTGTTGTTTTGGTTATTGTGAACAACACCGGGGTAATTTGGCACAACTGAGTGTTGTTTTGGTTATTGTGAACAACACCGGGGTAATTTGACACAACCGAGTGTTGTTTTGGTTATTGTGAACAACACCGGGGTTATTTGACACAACTGACTGTGTTGTTTTGGTTATTGTGAACAACACTGGGGTAATTTGACACAACTGAGTGTTGTTTTGGTTATTGTGAACAACACCGGGGTAATTTGACACAACCGAGTGTTGTTTTGGTTATTGTGAACAACACCGGGATTATTTGACACAACTGAGTGTTGTTTTGGTTATTGTGAACAACACCGGGGTTATTTGACACAACTGAGTGTTGTTTTGGTTATTGTGAACAACACCGGGGTTATTTGACACAACTGAGTGTTGTTTTGGTTATTGAGAACAACACCGGGGTAATTTGACACAACTGAGTGTTGTTTTGGTTATTGAGAACAACACCGGGGTAATTTGACACAACTGAGTGTTGTTTTAATTCCCTAATCATTTGAAGTTTATTGCTACTGCAGCTCACACATTCAAATCTGTCCCGCAGCTATGTTTGCAAAAACTTGTTTGTCTTTTTCACTGTACACATCAAATCAATTCCATATACAGTATAGTCCCCATTCAGTTAGTTGTGATGTCACTGTACGTATCAAATCAATTCCATATATAGTATAGTCCCCATTCAGTTAGTTGTGATGTCACTGTACATATCAAATCAATTCCATATATAGTATAGTCCCCATTCAGTTAGATGTGATGTCACTGTACGTATCAAATCAATTCCATATAAAGTATAGTCCCCATTCAGTTAGTTGTGATGTCACTGTACATTTCAAATCAATTCCATATATAGTATAGTCCCCATTCAGTTAATTGTGATGTCACTGTAAATATCAATTCCATATATAGTATAGTCCCCATTCAGTTAGTTGTGATGTCACTGTACATATCAAATCAATTCCATATACAGTATAGTCCCCATTCAGTTAGTTGTGATGTCACTGTACACATCAAATCAATTCCATATACAGTATAGTCCCCATTCAGTTAGTTGTGATGTCACTGTACATTTCAAATCAATTCCATATATAGTATAGTCCCCATTCAGTTAGTTGTGATGTCACTGTACACATCAAATCAATTCCATATACAGTATAGTCCCCATTCAGTTAGTTGTGATGTCACTGTATATTTCAAATCAATTCCATATATAGTATAGTCCCCATTCAGTTAGTTGTGATGTCACTGTACACATCAAATCAAGTCCATATAAAGTATAGTCCCCATTCAGTTAGTTGTGATGTCACTGTACATTTCAAATCAATTCATATACAGTATAGTCCCCATTCAGTTAGTTGTGATGTCACTGTACATTTCAAATCAATTCATATACAGTATAGTCCCCATTCAGTTAGTTGTAATGTCACTGTACACATCAAATCAATTCCATATACAGTATAGTCCCCATTCAGTTAGTTGTGATGTCACTGTACACATCAAATCAATTCCATATACAGTATAGTCCCCATTCAGTTAGTTGTGTTGTCACTGTACGTATCAAATCAATTCATATACAGTATAGTCCCCATTCAGTTAGTTGTGATGTCACTGTACGTATCAAATCAATTCCATATATAGTATAGTCCCCATTCAGTTAGTTGTGATGTCACTGTACATATCAAATCAATTCCATATATAGTATAGTCCCCATTCAGTTAGATGTGATGTCACTGTACGTATCAAATCAATTCCATATAAAGTATAGTCCCCATTCAGTTAGTTGTGATGTCACTGTACATTTCAAATCAATTCCATATATAGTATAGTCCCCATTCAGTTAATTGTGATGTCACTGTAAATATCAATTCCATATATAGTATAGTCCCCATTCAGTTAGTTGTGATGTCACTGTACATATCAAATCAATTCCATATACAGTATAGTCCCCATTCAGTTAGTTGTGATGTCACTGTACACATCAAATCAATTCCATATACAGTATAGTCCCCATTCAGTTAGTTGTGATGTCACTGTACATTTCAAATCAATTCCATATATAGTATAGTCCCCATTCAGTTAGTTGTGATGTCACTGTACACATCAAATCAATTCCATATACAGTATAGTCCCCATTCAGTTAGTTGTGATGTCACTGTATATTTCAAATCAATTCCATATATAGTATAGTCCCCATTCAGTTAGTTGTGATGTCACTGTACACATCAAATCAAGTCCATATAAAGTATAGTCCCCATTCAGTTAGTTGTGATGTCACTGTACATTTCAAATCAATTCATATACAGTATAGTCCCCATTCAGTTAGTTGTGATGTCACTGTACATTTCAAATCAATTCATATACAGTATAGTCCCCATTCAGTTAGTTGTGATGTCACTGTACACATCAAATCAATTCCATATACAGTATAGTCCCCATTCAGTTAGTTGTGATGTCACTGTACACATCAAATCAATTCCATATACAGTATAGTCCCCATTCAGTTAGTTGTAATGTCACTGTACACATCAAATCAATTCCATATACAGTATAGTCCCCATTCAGTTAGTTGTGATGTCACTGTACACATCAAATCAATTCCATATACAGTATAGTCCCCATTCAGTTAGTTGTGATGTCACTGTACATTTCAAATCAATTCATATACAGTATAGTCCCCATTCAGTTAGTTGTGATGTCACTGTACACATCAAATCAATTCCATATACAGTATAGTCCCCATTCAGTTAGTTGTGATGTCACTGTACACATCAAATCAATTCCATATACAGTATAGTCCCCATTCAGTTAGTTGTAATGTCACTGTACACATCAAATCAATTCCATATACAGTATAGTCCCCATTCAGTTAGTTGTGATGTCACTGTACACATCAAATCAATTCCATATACAGTATAGTCCCCATTCAGTTAGTTGTGATGTCACTGTACCTACCTGTGACATCATGTAGGTCAGCAGGTCCTACTGTATAATCATGCCACGCCTGCCGTATGATGTAGAAGATGGCCCATGGGATTTGTAGTCACATTTTTCCGTAGCTTTCCTCTGACTTTAACTGGTGCATAGGTCCTGGATGGGAGGGGCCTCTGGTGCATAGGTCCTGGATGGGAGGTGCCTCTGGTGCATAGGTCCTGGATGGGAGGTGCCTCTGGTGCATAGATCCTGGATGGGAGGTGCCTCTGGTGCATAGATCCTGGATGGGAGGTGCCTCTGGTGCATAGATCCTGGATGGGAGGTGCCTCTGGTGCATAGATCCTGGATGGGAGGTGCCTCTGGTGCATAGATCCTGGATGGGAGGTGCCTCTGGTGCATAGGTCCTGGATGGGAGGGGCCTCTGGTGCATAGGTCCTGGATGGGAGGTGCCTCTGGTGCATAGATCCTGGATGGGAGGTGCCTCTGGTGCATAGATCCTGGATGGGAGGTGCCTCTGATATCCGGTCGCTGAGTTGTCGAATGGCACGAATTGATAGGTGTTTCTCTCGTCCAGATTGGCAAATGCGGTTATGTAGTGCAGACTGTGTCATCTGGGAATCTGTGTGTGCAGTGGCCATGACAACGGTGATGAAAGAGATAATGATAGAGGAAAGAGTGGTCGGGGGGGTAGACAGAAGGAGAGGGTGAAAGAATGTAGAGAAAGTTGTATATAGGTTGGGGGGGAGACAGAAGGAGAGGGTGAAAGAATGTAGAGAAAGTTGTATATAGGTTGGGGGAGACAGAAGGAGAGGGTGAAAGAATGTAGAGAAAGTTGTATATAGGTTGGGGGGAGACAGAAGGAGAGGGTGAAAGAATGTAGAGAAAGTTGTATATAGGTTGGGGGAGACAGAAGGAGAGGGTGAAAGAATGTAGAGAAAGTTGTATATAGGTTGGGTGGAGACAGAAGGAGATGGTGAAAGAATGTAGAGAAAGTTGTATATAGGTTGGGGGGAGACAGAAGGAGAGGGTGAAAGAATGTAGAGAAAGTTGTATATAGGTTGGGTGGAGACAGAAGGAGAGGGTGAAAGAATGTAGAGAAAGTTGTATATAGGTTGGGTGGAGACAGAAGGAGAGGGTGATAGAATCTAGAGAAAGTTGTATATAGGTTGGGGGGAGACAGAAGGAGAGGGTGAAAGAATGTAGAGAAAGTTGTATATAGGTTGGGGGGAGACAGAAGGAGAGGGTGAAAGAATGTAGAGAAAGTTGTATATAGGTTGGGGGAGACAGAAGGAGAGGGTGAAAGAATGTAGAGAAAGTTGTATATAGGTTGGGGGGAGACAGAAGGAGAGGGTGAAAGAATGTAGAGAAAGTTGTATATAGGTTGGGGGAGACAGAAGGAGAGGGTGAAAGAATGTAGAGAAAGTTGTATATAGGTTGGGGGGAGACAGAAGGATAGGGTGAAAGAATGTAGAGAAAGTTGTATATAGGTTGGGTGGAGACAGAAGGAGAGGGTGAAAGAATGTAGAGAAAGTTGTATATAGGTTGGGGGGTGGAGACAGAAGGAGAGGGTGAAAGGATGTAGAGGAAGTTGTATATCGGTTGGGGGGGCGATAGAAGGAGAGGGTGAAAGAATGTAGAGGAAGTTGTATATAGGTTGGGGGGGTGGGCTCATTTGCCAGCGGCCAACAGGATTGCCTCATGGTACCCATCAAATGTGTACACCCACCAATAATACGGGGGGGGAGGAGCAGCCGAATAAAGCCCTCCTCCTATAAGCAATACAGAGCAGATGAATGAAAACCGAGTCCCAGTTGGCACCCGCCCCCCCACACCGCCCCCCACACCGCCCTCTACATGTTCAATTATCGCCATCAATCGAGCGTGCAACTTGGGCCGAACCTCCCTGAAGGTTAGAGGGTGAGACCTGTCTCTTCCTATAGCTGAGGGGCATTAGTCAGCCAACTATTATTAAGAGTTCAGAAAAAGCTGACAAAAAGCAGACACCTCTTTTTTTATTCCACCTTAAGATTTTACCTCAGATAAAGATCGAGGCGGGCAGTTTATATTCATTTGGCCGAGGGCAGGACGGGGACAGGGAAGAGTGGCCCCGACACGATTGTGGCTTGACTCTCATTAGCTTCTAATGACCTGTGATAAGGCAAAAGCACAGCCTTGTGAATTTGGATCATTATTCATCCACTGTCTTTTTTTCTAGACAGCCCCCAAAGTGACATTGTGGGGGTTTGTACTGTGAACACCAGCCAGGGGCTAATCCTGTGGGACTGACCTGGGATCTGCCACCATATAGTCTTGATTATATTGTGGTGCGCTGTAATCTTAAGTAGGTTTGAACTTCGGTATATAAACTGCCATGAGATACTCTGTGCCAGTTTTCAATTGTCCCCGTTCATTTATAATGTTTTGTCTGTGCCGTACTTACTTTGCCTTTTATTTATTAAATGTTCATAGTTTGTCTATCGTAATAATTTGTGTGGGGCCAATTTACAAAGGCATATTATTTTCTTTTTATTCATCTCCAGTAAATCAGGTGTTTCCTTTAGAACACTTTCTTTTAGGACAACGTTCTGCATTTCAAAGCGGCACCCCGCAAAGACACGGAACCTTTGTTTTAATGCCTGAAGTTTGGTACAGCTAAGCTTTAATCAGTCTCCTGTGCTAATGGTTCTCACAGGTGGCAAAAAATGGCGCAAATGACTTTGCTTGTAATGTAATCTCCAAGATTGATGTCTCAGCACAGCGATGACACAGCTGTGACTGAGACCAAAATTACACAGATGTGACTGCTCCAATGTAAGAAATATAAAATAGCATCGTGAACGTCACTATAATGAGATACTGCTCAAATCTAAAGGTCAACGTTTACACGTGAGATCCGAAACTAACCTTGTCTAGAAAATATATCGCTGTTTCATAGACTGATGTTGTGGGCTCGGTTTTTTCGTACCCAGACGAGTCGAGACGTGGACTCGAAAAAGAAACCATAAAACAGCGACTATTCCTTTGACATGATTCATAGTCCGGTATTAAGTTTTCCAGGAAGCCCCTACATAGATTACTCGTTACTGTGGGAAAGCAGCGGAGATTGTCTTGCCTGGCACAGCTGGTCCCTCGATGACGCCACATGTGCCTTGTTTATAGCGTGGATGTGACTTATGGCCCCGGTGACAAGAAGCACTCGAGTTACGCTGATTGGGTCTCTTCATTATCCCAGAGGAGGGGAAATTACCGGAACAGATTTCCTGCCCCGTTAAATGTTTCTGACGTGGAAAGATAGGAGACGTGAGAAATAGAGAGGTGACTCTGATAGGTTAAGGACAAGAATAAAGGTCTGGCATTTCAGGGTCAGCTTTGATACTCAGGTCATTAACTTTCACCTTTTTTAAATTGAACAGTTTTTGTTGGATTGTTTCGATAAGAGAATTCATCCCTGTTTGTCTTGTAATCTCCAGAAGTGCATTACTGTGCACATAATCAAACTTCCTGAACTTTGCAAAGATCTCACCTTGCTGTCAGCATAGCATGAAGTAGAAATCTTCACGAACCAACAAGCCGTCAAACCCCTATTGGATCCAGGTTGAAACCTGTGATGCTTCCCAGCTGCCACCTTGTTCTAGACAGCGCTAGCATGTTATTTAACCCTCCTTACTTATCTCTGTCAGGTTTATTGTTTTTGCTAAACTTTTATTGACAGCAGAAATCAGAGGCAGAAGGATGAAGTGAAGGGACAGAAATAAAACAATTGAAGAGTGGTATTGAACTCTCCAGCTTGATGGGTTCGGGGTAGGGTATCAGAGTCATTTTGTGCGTTACTTTTTGTTTGTTAAGGGGCATGTTTTTTTAATTTACACAGACACTGAGAAAGCATCCCGGTTGGTCAGTAAAACACGTGGCTGAAGGTTTGCACAATTACACCGCTCTGTGAAGGTTTGCACAATTACACCATGCAGTTGTGATTATTCACTCCATGTATTGGATAAAACAAGTGAAAATAGACTACATTTGAAGTATATCTCATTCACGGTTTTCTAAAAAACAGATACTCTATACGTTTTATTGTTCTGTTTATGAGGATTGGTAGCATTGAATGCTAACATTTAGATATGGTTGTTTTGTTTTCCAAGCAATGCAATTTCAGTGCGCTAATATTTAAGTGCAGTCCGCTTCAACTTTGTATTTGCTATTTTCTCTCGAGTGTGTCAGGAGTGATGTGTTAATCAGGTTGGCTGAATCAATTGAACACTGCTGGAGAGAGGAGAGCTTGCCTGGAGCTTTCTGTCGGCACATGCAATCTGTAATTCCTGTGAATTGATGTGGTCACGAGGTGCAGCGAGCAATGGACAGAGGAATGATGCCCAGTTGAGTAAATGCAACGTGGCGTTGAATAAAATGTTGGCACTGTATTTTACTGAGCTAAATCAAAAGTAATGTTAGACAGCCGCAAGACATCTTCTCCAGTCGGTGTCCTGTGCAAATGTTGCTCTCTGGGTAGTCTAAAGTCTGGAAGTGTGTGTGTGTGTGTTTGTGTGTGTGTGTGTGTGTTTGTGTTTGTGTGTTTGTACTAAGCCTGGACTGTGTTGGTTATCAGCGCAATGCTGATTTCCAGGTGTCTGTTCGTGTCCGCAGGTGGACAGTAGAGGAGACCAGGGACATCTGTAACAAGGAGTCAAGCTAGAGTAATTACACTCACTCTGCACATGCTCAGTTAGATTAGATTCTTGCTTTCGAAAAAGGTGCCACATTTGAAACGTCCATCGAGAGTTACTAGTTGAAGTTTCTTTTTTGGTAAAATTTCATTTTAAAAGATTTAAAAAACAATTGTATGCTATCTTGAGATCACATGTATAGGAATCTAAACAAGTGTTATTACAATCACTGTTTTGTAAGCTAAAATATAACTTGCATGTGTCAATGAGAAAATTCAGGATTCATCTGATGAGAATTAAGTTTGCATTAAATGCCTGGAGAGCTACTCCAGGTCAAGGGAGGGTTGATACTGCTTTGTATCTGGGGCCACAAGTGTCTCTGTGGTGTGGTAGAGAAGATACCACCACAACCCTACCAGGGGCCTCATGTGCATCTGTGGTGTGGTAGAGAAGATATCACCACAACCCTACCAGGGGCCACCTGTGCATCTGTGGTGTGGTAGAGAAGATACCACCACAACCTTACCAGGGGCCACACATGCCTCTGTGGTGTGGTAGAGATCACCACAACCCTACCAGGGGCCACACATGCCTCTGTGGTGTGGTAGAGAAGATACCACCACAACCCTACCAGGGGCCACACGTGCATCTGTGGTGTGGTAGAGATCACCACAACCCTACCAGGGGCCACACATGCCTCTGTGGTGTGGTAGAGATCACCACAACCCATAGGCCTTCACATGTGCCGAGATCCTATATTTCAGGTCCTTTTTAAAACATCTATTTGATTTTGGTGCATCTGGCCTGACTCACGGAAACCCGGTCCATGTGAACGGTGTGCTTGGTGCACAACTGTGTGTGTGTGCTTGGTGCACAACTGTGTGTGTGTGTGTGTGTGTGTGTGCTTGGTGCACAACTGTTTGTGTGTGCTTGGTGCACAACTGTGTGTGTGTGTGTGTGCTTGGTGCACAACTGTGTTTGTGTGTGTGTGTGAGCTTGGTGCACAACTGTTTGTGTGTGCTTGGTGCACAACTGTGTGTGTGTGTGTGTGTGTGTGTGCTTGGTGCACAACTGTGTGTGTGTCTCAGGGTGCTCAAGTACCATCCCAATTTGCAAACGCTGTCACTCACTGCCCCCTAAAGTTGGGCCTTAGATAACTGACCGTCTTCTACACACACACTCTCACACACACACACACACTCACTCACGCACACACAGCGCCCAGAGGATGGAGGTTTGTCCTTGAAGGAGGGAAGAAAATCAATAGTCTAATAGAAAAACAGTTATGTCTCTCTCTCTCTTTCTGTTTCTCTCTCTAACCTCCTCTCTCTCTATCTCTTCCTGTTTCTCTCTAACCCACTCTCTCTTTCTCTTCCTGTTTCTCTCTCTCTTACCTCCTCTCTCTTTCTCTTCCTGTTTCTCTCTCTAACCTCCCCTCTCTCTCTCTTCCTGTTTCTCTCTCTCTAACTCTCTTTCTCTTCCTGTTCCTCTCTCTCTAACCTCCTCTCTCTCTTTCTTTCTGTTTCTCTCTCTAACCCCCTCTCTCTTTCTCTTCCTGTTTCTCTCTCTAACCCCATCTCTCTATGTCTTCCTGTTTCTCTCTCTAACCCCCTCTCTCTTCCTGTTTCTCTCTCTAACCCCCTCTTCCTTTCTCTTCATATCACTCTCTCAACCAGTCTCTCTGTCTCTCTCTCTACCTGTATCTCATTCTCTCAGTCATCCTGTCTCTTTTTTCTACCTGTCTCTAATTATTTTATACTATATTTCTGGATATCCAACAAATGTCCAGACGCTTTTTAACTAAATCAACCCGTTTTCACTCGGAAGAGTTTTTTAAGGTCCTAGGTTTTTGCACCTTTCTGAGGGGCTGGCTTGCAGTCCTCTTGTCATTACACGCATAGTTGTAGAGGGGACCTCCTCAAGGTTTAATCATAAAGAAGAACACAGGTGAGTTATTACAAACACACACTCTCTCTCACTCTATCGTTTTCACACACACACACACACACACACACACACACGCATTAAACACATTACACATGTTTCTTTCGGCTGTGTATTCAGGCTATCGTTTGAGGACTCTAAGTCCTTAACATAGTCAGTGTCAGTCATTAGCCTCCCCTCAGTTATCTTACATTAGTTAACATCTGAACTGTCTTCTAATCATCACTGAATTAACCTAGAATGTGCTCAGGGTCCCTTAACAACAAGAGCCCTGCTAGTGTAGATGCGTCCAGCTGGCATGGTCACGGTTAAATATGTAGAATTAAAAATTCATTACTTTATACTGTAATTTAGGATTAAAGGGCGATATATCTTTGAAAAATAGTTTTGTCCTGTATTGGCAACCGTGAATAATTACAGATTGAACAATATGCAAAAAAGCTGAACAATATGCAGAAAACCCTTTCGCAAAGTTCCTAAAGAAAGACAATTTACCTCAAACCATAAGAAGTACCTGTTTTCAAAACAGAATAGACACATTTCCATTCAATGTTCTTTGCAAAACCCTACAAACAACTCTTGTCATTATACTAGCATGCTGAATACACTGGTATTCAATATAATAAACTGCTAAATGCTAGTTGTATTCTGAAGTGAAAAACAAATCTATACCATTGTTGGTTTTTCTGGGGTGTTTGATTCACAAATACTCATTTAAATCTAGTCCACGTCTATAGATTGTTGTGTCATTATCCTCACTCAGGCCAGAGATGTTCACTTATATTTTAGGCACATTTTCTCTGCTGTCTCTGCCTGCTTTTAGGTTGTTTTTTGACAACAATGCTGAAGATTGCTTGGTGCTGGACCTCTGAAATCGAGTATTGCCTTCCAAAAAATGATTGTGTGTACCTTATATATTAAAATACATGATAAAATGTTCACACAAATGTTTTTTATAAAAAGTCAATACAACTGTCATGTTTGTGTAATTCTCTTGAATGCTTCTGTCTGTGCTAAAGCATACTAATTCAAAGTACAAAAAGCACTCACAGTAGTCAGATAAGATGGCATTAAGCAACCAATGTATATCTGAAAGTTTGAAAACTAGTTTACACTGACGAGCCAAAACAGTTTGAGCAGTCACAGGTGAAGCGAATCACGTCGCTAATCTCTAACCAGGGTGTCTGTCAAGGTCAGGGTAGATTAGATGGTAATCGAACAATCCTTTTCTCGTAGTTGACGAGTTGGATGCAGGAGAAATGGGCAGGTGTTTTCTCAGGCAGCAGTGGTGCGTACCTACAGTGGTCCGAGTTGGGACGAACCACAAACCGGTGACTGGGTACCCACATAGCAAAAACCATCTGGCCCAGACCATTCGTAAGTTCTGGGCCAGATCCGCGCAACGGACCTGGGCCGGTCTCTTTTGGGACAACGGGCCAATACCGGCACGGATCCGCTTTTAATCATCCGGACCAGCACTGGGCCGGCTCCGGACCAGATACTGTCAGATCCGTTCCACATCTGGGCCAAGTGTGTACCAGTTCTGGGCCGAATCTGGGGCGGCACTTTTTTCTACACTAAATACCGGCACGGATTCGTGGTCACCTGATAAACTAGTGTTAGTGCTAAGTCAGCAGCCACTACATCCCTGTAAATTACATTACATTTAAAATAAATGTTTACTGAATAAATGCTCATGCTGTATTCAAAGCTTTTATTCCTTGATCCATCTTCAATTTATTTAGCATTTAAATACAAATGAATACACAAAACTGGGCAAAAATAGTTTTCATAGTTTTAATAAATTGCTCACACATCAATGTTGTATTCACACAAAAT
This sequence comes from Dallia pectoralis, assembly GCA_029465975.1. NCBI lineage: Eukaryota > Metazoa > Chordata > Actinopteri > Esociformes > Umbridae > Dallia > Dallia pectoralis. Next base: position 15,212,366 of record CM055742.1, on the reverse strand, counting down.
CAATAGTTGTTGGTGTTTTTATAATCAGCAAACAGTGTGGTCACTTCACAGAATGAAAAAAAGAACCAAACACATCAGCCATGGAGCTGCAAACGGCCTTCAGACGTGCTGTATAATTCCAATGAGGCATCTGCAAACATAACCCCAAGAAGAAAGCTGTTAGTTTTGTTGAGATTTACTGAAGCAGCATTCACACAGGCGATTGATTCACTATAAATTGACCTATATAAGCTAGTCATAATGACTGTATTTGGGCTATTTTAAACAATATAGCACAAAATAATATTATGACATTGTAGCCGGATCTACTTCTCCCCGACTATAACGAGACACGAAGGTCCTGTGATAGGAACCATATTAAAATAGTACCAATATTAACCGTTATTACAGGTGCAAGGTATTTGTAAAGATACCGAATACTGAATCAAATTGATTCTTGTTAAACATTTCCAACCCTTGGACAGGTACTTATAAAATCTCTTAAAAAATTAGGGTCTGCGTGAGACGTTTCTTTAGCCAAGTTGGGTTGACATAAGTAACGCAATGCTAGCCTATCACTGACATAACCAAGCAGCTCGTTTTAAAAATATAAATTAATAATAGATTATAATAATAATTAAAGCCGTCATTTACATATGTATTATTTAATACTATATTTGCCGGTTTAGAAATGGATCTGGCACGGAGTCACCTGCTGTCTGGGTATTGAGCGTCCAAGCCCCATGACTCGCTATCCTGTCTGGTCCAATCTGACCGAATGTCTTCTGTATCACAAGCCACAGCAAATGTGAACAAAGGAATGTGTCAAAACCCATAATGCATTCTGCTGCGTATGGGGTAGCGTAGCCACAGACCGGTCAGAGTTCACCCAATGGCTCCTGGTCGCCATCGAAAGCACCTACAACGGCGCGTGATCGTCGGAACTGGACCTTGGAGCGGTGGAAGGAGGTGACCTGGTCCAACGTGTCACGTTTTCTTTCACATCACATTGACGGCCGTGTACGCGTGTGCTGTTAGCCCAGCTAGGGAGGTGTTGGCATCAGGATGCATTGTGGGAAAATGACAAGCACTGAGTTCTGGCACATCAGCAAAAAACTATTATAGAATTGTCTAAAATGTGTTTACAAAAGCAAGCATATTATTGCTGCAGCACTTAGCATATTGTACACAGTCGTACTCACACTAGATGTTGATAACCGTAAATATGTCACCTGTAGCGAGGGCGACATTCGCTTTTTCCTCCAACCTAAAGCAACTGTTTATGTATGACATTGAGGAGAGAAGTGGCGGTGAATATAAAGTGTTTGTGCATTTAAGAATCCTGTCAGGTGTGACTGCCAATCCACAGTGCTCAGTAAGCTCCAAAATGGCTGCCTGTTTGGGAGAACATTTGAGAGAGGTTGGAGACAGGCTCCATCTAATAGAGGTGTCTTAAATTGGAGAGAACATTTTTTTTTTTTTCTTTGAAGTCTGCAAACTAGATAGCTAGTTAAAATCAGTTTGTTCTCTCTTATTATCTCTATGTATACTGTACGTGTTTTGTCATAATTTGGGTAAATTGGTGGATTTCTTGTTGGTAAACCCCTCTGAAGTACAAGAACTGTTTTCATTGGAGGATAACAACTGGTTCTGATCTGATATTTTCAGACGGTTTAAACTTTGCCATCATGTTTCCTAAGAACTGTTCTATTGATTCTTTGCCGTTTTAAAATGTTTGTAATTTTACAGGTAGCATGGTTTGGAGTTACATTTGTTTAACAAGTTTCTGTGGACCAAATATATGGATAAAATATTTTGAAATGCATAAACAAATTAAATGAAAATTAAATCAAACATTTCTTTAAGGGATGATCATTTTTTCTTGAGTAATTGTAAGAGTAATTGTGATAAAACAATTGTCTTTGGATGTTATTTCTATAATCAATTAGGTTTTTCTGTTTGTTTGTTTTTTCGCAGTTTGAAAATTCAGACACATTCATTCTATAACATGTCAGATTCATCCTGTGTGTGTGTGTGTGTGTTTGGTGCACAACTGTGTGTGTGTGTGTGTAACGACCAATAACATAGAAAATAAAATATGAAAGCTTGGGTGTTTAGAGCTTTGAATGTCAACTGGGGGTTAAGCCTGAAGCATTGGGCAAAGTAACATCTCTGTGTCTTCAAACAAGCACCAGACATGGCCCTGAATCTATTTCCTGTCTAAATCACCACAAAATGTAGATGGGTTCTGACCGCTCTGAACATAAAAAGTACAGCAATACGTACGATTTTGGAAATGTTAACTTAGCAAGTAGTATGTAAAGGTTACAATCCAATCTACGGCTTTTCTTTGTGTCGCGGTCATGAAACCGTGGCATAGAATAATAATAAAGAGAGGGGAGTTGTTGAAAGAGCGAAGGCACTAAAGATGAGAGGAAAGTGCCCTCTTCACCAATCGGTCGTAGGTTTGGGATAAAAGCTGACTGGTGTATTGGAATAGCAGTCAGCAGTATTGTGTGTACAATAGGGCGGGAGACTTTAGCTGAGGTTAGGGTAAACTAGACTGCCAAGAGAGACTCGTAGGCAGAAGCTTCAGCAGCAGTTCAATCAAAAAGAGATTGTGTGTGCGGGTGTGTGCGGGTGTGTGCGGGTGTGTGTGTGTGCGCGGGTGTGTGCGTGTGTGTGTGTGCGGGTGTGTGTGTGTGCGGGTGTGTGTGTGTGCGGGTGTGTGCATGTTTGATTATGTGTGTGTGTGTGTGTGTGTGATTATGTGTGTGTCTGCGGGTGTGTGTGTGCGGGTGTGTATGTGTGTGTGTGTGCAGGTGTGTGTGTGCGGGTGTGTATGTGTGCAGGTGTGTGCATGTGTGATTATGTGTGTGTGCGGTGGGTAGGGGTGTGTGCGTGTGTGAGGTGGGTAGGGGTTGGAAATGATCCCAGTCGCACTTGGCAACCCTCTTCCCATTTCACCCCTCCCTCCGTTGCTAAGCTGCAAAACCCACAAATCACAGGAAGTGACGGCTCCAGTTCACAGGTTAATGTTATGCTCAGCGATTTGCAGCCTACTGGACGGTTGTGTAGAAGTCTTAGCAGTTTTTTGTTATTTGTTTGTTTGATGACGAGTCCATTATGTCACAGTGGAGGCCGAGGCGTTCTTGTGTGATCTCAGGCCTTCGGGATGTCTTCCTCGGCTGCAAAGGAGCGTTCTGCCGTCTTGATTCCGCTAAGCACTTTAAGCATTTAAGCGTTCACTCCACTCATTGTTCTTTTCTGACTTCTCTCTTGATTTATAGTCGGGTTTAGGATGAATAGGAAAAAAAGGAGGCAAACAGGATAAGAAAAAAAAGTCCAAGCGGTCACATTTAATTCCCTTCATCATTTCTCAAACTGAATGAGTGAAATTGCTCCTTCACCATCAGCAACTTTCCTCATTAAGCGTCTCAGGGAGCATTTAAATATTTCTATTTAAAAACCTTAGCCTCGAAAAAAAAATCCAAAAAGCCTATTTTACGCTTACCCAGTAAGTGGATTAAATGGAATAAAAAATTTAGAAAGAGAGAGCGACAGACGGAAAAAACGTCTCTGTAACACCTTTAATGTTTGTGGCATTTTTATTTTGATATTTTTAGGACAAAGTGATGCGTTCTCTAATGTGCCTTCCTGGCAAATCTCTAATTGATTATCGTCACTTCATGGTGAACAGAAGTGTGGCGATTAGGGCCCAGATCACACAACGTGTTTGTTGGCATTTCTCAGGGCATGCCCATTAGCAGGGCTGACACATTAAATATGTCATGTTGTTAGGCCGCTTTGGATTTTATTTCCTCTTGGCATCCTCATTTGACCATCACCATTTCCTCCTTCTCATTTGCTTGCTTTCTTCTTCTCCTTCAGCCTTTCCCCGCTCATATTATAATTGTCTTCATTAAGTTCCCTCAGATTCTTCTCCGTTCACCAGTTAAGACAGAGTCACATGTGTTCCCTCTCTAAATACATTCCTCTTATTTGTTTTCTCATGCTTTTATATAATGCATCACAACATGTTCGTAAGTGTCCTTAACCCCCCGTTTCCTTTAGGCGACACTCATTTATGGGACAAAATGAACTATTTCGGTTAACAAGTACAACCTGTGGACTGAAGAACCCACTGCCGAATCGGAAATCTGCCATGAAGAAGGGTCTATTACCGGGTTTACTACAGTGTGTGTGTGTGTGTGTGTGGGTGTGCGTGTGCGTGGGGGATGCGGGTGTGTTCATGCATTTGTGAGGAGAAGTTAAACATTTCAGTCTGAAAAAGCTCGGATCAAGCAGGAACCTCAACCAGCACGCATTGAATTCACTTAGGAATATGATGTGATAGAAGTTGTCAGAAACGGGGTATATCACAGTTGGCCAGTTACAGGAACTGTGGGGTTAAGACTGACCACTGTGTGATATTGACCAGAGGGCATGTTTTATTTGGGATGTATCCAGTATGAGAGAGTTAACAGGAACAGGGATGAGGGTTTACTGGCACGCTGGTGACATAGACGACGGCAGTGTGCTAAATGATATTTGTGTTGAGGAGCTTTTTAATGGCAAGCCTGTTCACCATGTTGTCTTAGTTCCAGATTGGCACAATGGTCATTTGCGTTAATATTGCAATTATTAGGCACGTGGTTCTGGGGAGTTGTCATTCTCACTTGAAATGGCATGATGGCTTTTTGCCAAGGTCGTCAGTGAATGAAATAGCGAGTTTTGATTTCGAAAGTGCTGCATTCAATCTTGCGGTAAATCGTCAATCCAAAACGTCTTCTGGCGTCACATATCTGTGGTGGTGCAATATTTCTAATCATTAGCTATTAATCAAAAATATATTTCCCGCTAATGAAGCAATTAAACAGTCGCTATTAAAGGCATGTTGTTTTATAAATGAGGCTGCTAGAGAATATGTTTTTTTTCTAAACGTGCACTTGGTTTATTACCCGTGAGGGTTTTTAAAGTGAGCACCAGAATCGTGAATGAGATGAATACAAAATGGGGTGGTGTCTGGGAAGGACTGGCAGATTATCCCTGTAGCTCCATTCTGGATCTTCTGAAGTCGAGACAAGAGGCGTATTAAGATTGTTGTCAGGCAGAAAAGTTGAGATTTCCCAAGGCATAACAGCTTGCCTGTACCCACAGCGGATACCAATGACTTGATCTTGGCCACGTTCCGAAGATAATTACACTTCTATCATTTTGCAGTAGTTTAAATGGAAAGTGAGAGTGAAGCATCGAAGGTTTCTGGTGATTGTGTAAGGCACATTTGTCACTATCCGTAGAAGGTAGAGTACAGGAAACACTTTCATTGTTTTGACTCTCTAGATATTTCTCTGGTATTAGAAAATGTACACGTACCTTCCCGTTTTAAACAACCTCGTAGCATGCTTAGATTACTTCTCTTCTTCAAATGTAATTTTATGCACATGAAACCGCTCACATGAGCAGTGCACTTTGAAAAAAGTTCACTTTCTCAAAGTGCTCATTGTTTTATTCAAATGCAACTATTGTTGTGTGTTTTTCTCCGTCAGCTAGTCAAACATTTTGTTTGTCTGAGATATTTATGTGAGACCGCTATCAAAGCATCAAAGCCACACATCGTTAAACATTGCCTGTATCAAATCATCATGTTTTATCTATGATTGTGTAGCCAACCCACTCAATATGTTAATACCTTTGGTACTGTGGCCTCGGCACCTATTCAATCGGTTGCCCCCTTTCTGGTAATCCACAAAGAAAATACAAATGCGCCATCTGCTTAGCAAAAACTGCAATTTACGCTAAATGCCACACGCTGTTTTACATTCGCTTTTTTGCGGTAGCTCTAGTTCTTTCTTTGTTCTGCCGATTAATTTTGAGTCACTCGTCACTATGCCGGAAGCTTGAGGGTATGTCAATTGAAGCTAACAAGTTAGCTCGTTCCGACACAATGTACGAGGCGATTGGCCTTCAACGAGCGCTATTGTTTTAGCATACTAGCGTTGAAATGGCAGTCAGAAGAGGCAGCTCGTTAGCATCTTGGCGTTAACACCCAGGTGATGCTCATGTCAATCGGATCTAGTCAACAGAGATAGCATGTTAGCATGCTCACACTGACATAGCGATATGGTGAATAGCGGACAGCCGAACCTGCATGTTAACGTTGTAGCGCTCGAGCATTGATAGGTGACAGACAGCTGCTTCCTGGTAGCGTACTTGAATGTGAACCAGGTGATGGGGGTGTGAGGGGCGGCCAGGCCCCTCATTCCTGCGTTGACGGATTTCGGGTGACATCTCACCTTTCTGTGAGAGAGACTGGCAGAGGCGAGGACCCCGCTTCAAAATAATGTGTCGGACGTGCAAAGTATGTGTCCTTGGTCTGACACACAAACACATACACCTCTCACACGCTAATGTGCCCAGGAATTTAACACCTTAGAAGTTCTTTTTTCAATCCATCTCTTCATTTCTAGCCAATATGTATCTTTCCCTCTCTCTCTTGCAGTCCCGCCACCTCTCATCCTTTCCCATACACACTATTGCATCCTCTTTGCCTTCTTTTGATATTTTCCATCTTTCTTTGCTATTTTCCATCTGTGTCTCTCTCACCAGCTATCCGTGTTGCAGTACATTGTGTACATCCCTCCCTCGCTCTCAGTCAATATGCGTCCACTAGTAAATTCCAGTTGCCGGAAATCCTAAAGATATCCACAGGATTTTCTATTGCACCCCAGATGATTCTGGTCACCATTTTCAATGCTGTCTTTTCTTCTTCTCCCTCCTTTCAGTCATGCCTCGTTTCGCTGAACAGGTGGAGGTGGCCATCGAGGCGTTGAGCACATCCCCCCCGCAGCCGTTTGAGGAGAACGAGTTCATTGACGCCTCACGCCTGGTCTACGACGGCGTCCGTGACATCCGGAAAGCTGTCCTCATGATCAGGGTACGTGGCATATTTTGCTCTCTACCGCCGCCCTGTCGAAACTCACCCAGAACTGCAGGACGAACCCTAATGGACATTGAACATTCACTTCCCAGTGGCAATTTGTTTCCATTGTACTCATTTACTTTTGACCAGGGTCCCAAAAGAGTAGTGGGCAATGAACATACTACAGGTGCCAGTGACTCACAGCAATGGTTTTCCAATATGGAAGCCATGCGTTAGCTTGAATGTAAACATTTCTTTACAAAAGATTACATGGAAAAGTGTGCAAAAATGTACTCAGCAAATGTAGGCAATTCTGATTACAAAGTGAAAACAGTGGTGCTGTCCATCCTAGCTTCAAACTGCCTTCTGGTCCAGATCCTGTACTGGACTTGGTCTTCATGCCATGGTAAAGCATATTGAATACACATTATGTTGGACTCCCACGCAGACACAGTTCTCTCTCGTCCCAACATCCTTCTTCCATCATCACCATCCTAATCCATTCAACTTGAGACTGAAGGAAAGTGTCCCAGTGCAGCTATGAGAAATCTGTTCACACTGAATCATTTTTTAAACCTTGATACATTTTGTAAATCAGGAGCTTCAGCAAATCGTCCGAGAGCGACCGAGCAATTTAATAACCTCCTCCACTTTGAATAACCATCAGAGGTTGGTGAGTCTTGTATCTCCGGCAGGTAGATTTATTGCGAGCGTGTGTGTGTTAAATCTTTGCATTTGTACTGCAAGCGTCTTGCGTAAACAACAGGGTTGGAATGCCAATACAATCGTCTCATCTGTGTGTTACACAAATTATGGATGTGCCTTGTATTGACATGGTCGGACTCAGAGTCCGAAATCATTACAGCCTTTGTGGACGCACAAAGCCTAAGAACGAGAAGTATGCTTTTCTGTATTTTTGAGGTAAAATAATACCCTTACAGAAGGTTTTGTACATTTCCTCACAGAATAATGTAGTCATCCTTTATGGGAATTCCTGGTCCACAGGCATCAATGGGTGTGCGATTTCCATTATGCCGGTGATCATTCTTAGTGAAACCCAGTTTGGATTAAGGATATCCAACAAGTGGAATTATTCATCGCCTTCATTCCATTGTTAAAGCTCGCCTTCTTAGGAATCATCAAAGAACCCTTTCTTTCAAAAACGGTTGCTGGGATATTAAATGTTTGAACTTTATACCCTCTGTCTTACAAATAACAATTTTAAACAAAAAGAGTTATCGAGAGCAGAGCCATTCTTTGTGGAAAGTTCTACTTCTGCAAATAGCCCTTTTGGGAACTCTTTTTGGGGGTGTCGTCTTCCAGCCATGACTAAGATACATGTCTGTGTGGTTGGTTCCACTTTGTGAGACTTTTAGCGTCTCTGTGTGTCTTTAACTTTAAAGCAGCTCTTTGGTGAAATGAAAACCATGGATTGGACCAGAGGATTCTTAAGCATGTAGAGGAGATTGGTATGCATGGAGATGAGGACCGTTGCCACGGTGACTGTATCATTGTCATCCTTAGGACAAACACATCCCGTTATTCCGCACCTACCCTCGTGTCTTCGCTTCTGGATTGGCCCACAGAGGTCGCAGCTCCCCACAGCTAACTGGCCTAACACTTATGCCGATTCACCCCAGCCGGTCTTCGTCGTGAGATCACTAACAGACAGGATTAAAACCAAAAAAGAAAACTCTCTCGAGACCGTTTCCACTCAACGCCCTTTTCCCCTTTTTGCCTTTGCAGCCACCACGTCACGTGGGGGGGGGGATGGGGGGGACACTTTATAGTGCTCTTACTGACTAAAAACAATGATGCAAGCCACTTGAAACCCAAGCCTCTACAAAAGTGGGCTGAGTAATTTGGCACAAAGAGACTTGTGACTCATGTGACAAGAAGGCTTGTCTGCCCTCATCCTCTGCCCTCATCCTCTGCCCTCAGCCTCTGCCCTCATCCTCTGCCCTCAGACTCCGCCCTCAGCCTCTGCCCTCAGCCTCTGCCCTCAGCCTCTGCCCTCAGCCTCTGCCCTCAGACTCCGCCCTCAGACTCCGCCCTCAGACTCCGCCCTCAGACCCTGCCCTCAGACTCCGCCCTCAGACCCTGCCCTCAGACTCTGCCCTCAGACTCCGCCCTCAGACTCCGCCCTCAGACTCCGCCCTCAGACTCGGCACGTGGACTCTTTCGATGGCAGCCACAAGCAGTGGGCTTCTTCATGCATCGACACGTTTGACAGTGCAGCTTCCCTATTTTCCCGCTCTTTTGTTTTTCTATTTTTTCTACTCATTTCTTCTTTATCACCCATGTGCCTGTGATTTGTACCCTTTGTAGACACCTGAGGAGCTGGAAGATGACTCGGACTTTGAGCAGGAGGACTATGATGCTCGCAGCAGGACCAGCGTCCAGACAGAGGATGACCAGCTCATTGCCGGACAGAGCGCCAGGGTGAGTGGAACCACTTTCAGTAGATTCAGTTGATGTTTAACCACCCCTTCTAAAATATGATCTGGAACATTCCATATTTTATTTTATTTATAAACCAAGCAGTGACCAGTTGAATGTTCTATAACAGGTTAGTCTGGGGTTGTTGGGTGTGAAGAGTCAGTTTAACTCCCATCTGAGGGGCAGCAACTAAAAACCTATTAAATATATGCACTAGTTGCTCTGGATCAAAGCATTGGCTAAATCTCCATAAACCTCTAAGCTATGTGGTAACCATAACAACGGGCTGCTGAACACCTCTCTAGAATTAGGCCTGAAACATTTCATGGCTCAAACGCCCCGGGCGTCTGTTTCATTCATTGGGCGGTCCCAGTGGTTGCCATGCAAACGTCATTTCAGAACCTCAATCACTTGTGTCCACATTTATGCTGACCTGAACTGTAAACTGCCAGCTCAGCTCTTCTCCTTTCCCTCCGGCCTCACCCGTACAGTTCCAGCAACTTCTGGCAGATCCAGAAAAAGGCCGCTCCATCCAAGCTGCGCTCGGCCCGGTTTGACTCAAGCTAAATAGCGTATAAACGGTCTTGCTGTAGCACATCACATCGCACGTTGGCCTTGTCTCTCATTAACTAAAGCTCTGTGGCGGAACCGTCTCAGTTTCTCTCATGTACTAATACATCAGTCAAGTATCCTCTATGAATGCAACAGATTCATAACGACAGCAAAAATACATTTCTTGGCGAGGGTGTGTTACGAATTGAAAGAAAAAGGCTCTCACAAAATGAAAAATCCCACTTCCCATTTAACAGTAAACGACAAACGATCAAGGCCAATGTAATGTTGTGTTTGGTTCGATTTCAGCATAACAATGTTCACTCTGGAGAACGGGAGGCAGGTGTAAAGTTTCGAAAGCGAAATTGAAGCCCTGGCAATTATCGAATCCCCGCGCCGACATTACCGGGAATGCACCTAGGAAACGATGCCAAGGCCTGGATCCAGCCAGCCATCGCTGGAGCTTTGGGCATTGCACCATTTGTTTTAATGTATTATTTGTTCACCGGGCCCGCTTAAAGTACATTAGAAGGGTATCAGTGCTCGTTATCCTTGCAGCGGGGAGTGTGGTTGACGGGTTGAATCGGTGCATGGTGAATGGGTTGTGGGATTCTGGACGGAAGAAAAAAGTTTGGCCACATGCCTTCCCGGGTCCGACGAGGCCTACTGCCTTAAAGTGAGCATGCAGAGGGAGAAATAGATGGGGAAAGAGGCAATAAAATAAGCAGCGAAATAACGAAGACAGCATAAAAATTCACTGAGTAGAGAGAAATGAATCCAGGAAAAAAAAAGAATTGACAAAGAGATAGTTTAAAAATTGATAGAGACAGAGGGAGGAAGAAAAAAGTTACAGTCGAGAGACTAGATATATAAAATATATTAAACTCCAAGACCATTGGCACCAACTTTCTTCATGAACGCCTACAAACACACACAAACACACACAAACAACACCTCCGCCCCCTCCTCCTCGCTACAAACGACGCTGTTAAAAAGTTGAAAGCTGCTTAAAAAACGGACCAACAGAACAGTTGCGTCAAACTTCACGAACATAAGAACTAACTTTGGACATAAGGGAGGGGTGCCTTTGTACGGATGCTTCCGGAAGAGCGGACAGCCGTCATTCTGGAAGACCGTAATGGGATACTGCAGGGGGCCTGGCACCTCCTGGCACCTCCTGGCATCAGGGTGAGATGTGGGGACAGTTGGGTCTCCTCAAATCCCACTGAGTTGCCCACAGTGTCGCGTGATTCGCTAACACACCCACACAAAAGAGAAACACACACAAACACACACCACACACACACACCACACACCCACACACAAACACACACCACACACACACAGACACACACACACAAACACACATCACACACACACCCACAAACACACACCACACACACACACACACAAACACACACCACACACACACACACACACACACACAAACACACACCACACACACACACACACACAAACAACTGTCACTCGCCACAGACATGCCCACGATCTCCTGCAGAGAGGGCCATCTGAGCTTAAACAATTCACAGCGAGTTTATCAAGTCGAATTACCGGGGTCTGCCACTAGACAGAATCGGATACTGTTTATACCGAGGCGTACATATGCACATAATTAACTATAACCATAACCCTTCAAATATGTGTTTATCTCTACGGTTTCAGAGGATCTTGGACATCAAGCTGCTCCCCCCGGTACACAGGTTGTAACACAGCAATGTGCCGAGTCCGGCTCACTGCTCTGTCAACAAAAAAGCCTTCTCTATCAACAGAATCTTAACAGCGTAACAAATCAAATATTTTGCCCCCCCCAGCGAACCATTCCTTCCGAACATTTAACCGTTAATCTATTTTATTCTAAACATAACCCCGATCTTAAATTGTAAACCTTATCTCTAACTGACTCACACTGCTTGTACAGTAAAACACAGCACCTAAACACGCGCAATTGAATAATGGGCCTGGCTACATGGAGGCTACGGTTAGCCTAGCCGCAGGTGTCCCGCCCACTCCATTCTCACGGTCATGTGAAGGAAACATTGGCTCCTTGTTGTTGTCAGAAGAAACAAGGGGGAAGGTGATCCGGCATCATCTGTGCGTTCTCTGTGTGAGCTGACAGGACGAGCACCATGTACAGGTTTACACCCACGGCCAGTTTTAGGCCGGGCAAATATGGAGTATCATGCAGCAGTCGCCGCACTGACACACGAGGTCTGCCATCCTTCTCAGTCCGTCACACGCGAGTACGCATGCACGCACACAGAAACAAATTTGCCTTCTTCTCGTGTTCTCTGTTGCTCTGAATATGTAATACACAAAAAACCGAATACAAATTCACTCTCTCTCTCTCTCTCTCTCTCTCATTTTCTGTCACTCTCTTTCTTTTTGCGATTCCAATTCTTTGCTGCTCTATTTTTTCTCCGTCTATTTATCTAAAAAACAAAATCTTTCTCTATTTTTTTTGCTCACTATGTCTTTCATCTGTTTTTCTCTGTCCATCTGTACAGTGTCTTTGGAAACCCTTCACCCCTTGACTTCTATGAAAATGTGTTTATAATTTTTCTTAATCCATACACAATACCCAATATAAATATGGCAGTTTACTGAAAATGAAAAACTGCAGTTTTTGCCATGACACGCCAAATTGAGCTCTGATGTCTTTCGTTATCCACGAATGTTATCCATTGAACCTGATCTAACTCAGTTAATTGGGCATGATTTCGATTAACGGACTCACATGTCTATATAAGATTCCACACTTCACAGTGCATGTCCATTTATAAGATTCCACACTTCACTGTGCATGTTCATTTATAAGATTCCACACTTCACTGTGCATGTTCATTTATAAGATTCCACACTTCACAGTGCATGTCCATTTATAAGATTCCACACTTCACTGTGCATGTTCATTTATAAGATTCCACACTTCACAGTGCATGTCTATTTATAAGATTCCACACTTCACAGTGCATGTCCATTTATAAGATTCCACACTTCATAGAGCATGTCCATGTATAAGATTCCACACTTCACAGTGCATGTCCATTTATAAGATTCCACACTTCACAGAGCATGTCCATTTATAAGATTCCACACTTCACAGTGCATGTCTATTTATAAGATTACACACTTCACAGCGCATGTCCATTTATAAGATTCCACACTTCATAGTGCATGTCCGTTTATAAGATTCCACACTTCACAGTGCATGTCTATTTATAAGATTACACACTTCACAGCGCATGTCCATTTATAAGATTCCACACTTCATAGTGCATGTCCATTTATTACAGTCGGAAAATAAATTCACAATTCTTCATAAAAAGAAATGAAAACATTTAACTGAAGGTCACTATGACTGACATTTCATGATAGTGGGGATAAATATTCAAAAAGCCATTTTACCCATTTGTGAAGAGGCCTGCAGTATCTCCAGCCATATCCAGTCTCGAGGCCATGAATGGTGTCTGCTGTTCTTCCAACTCAATTTCTTTGTTAGATAGTCACAAGGTTTTACATCACTGCCTCGTTTCAAAACGGTGACCAACGTCTGGTCCTTCTAAATGTCACTGACTCCCAGCAAACAAAAATACATAACAGACGGTGGTGAGTGAGGAAAAAGTCACACCATTGATAAAATGCAAGTCGGAATGATGGACTGCATCCAGAGATTTGAGTACAGAAGCTGGGACATCGACTAGGTAATCTAGCAGTGACATAAAAGCTGCTTGCACAACATATTCTGTATGCTAATGTCATAGCTTTTTCACCAACTCATTAAAGTGAGTTTCAAATGACAGATTTTAATTTAATCAAATCCCGAGGTATTTTTTTTAGCAAGCGACCCATTATAACGAAGATTTATTTAGTTTTGCTTGCGTTTAGTATCAACCTACGGTCCATATGGGATTTTTGTGACAGTTGGAAATGAGACTAGTTTACTAGTGAGCTAGTGTGCAACAGTTTGTTGAGAGTGAGTTGTATAGTACATATCTGTGGAGAGACATACATATTGCAGTTCATTGACGTTCACCGTCCAATCTGATCTTGATAGGATCAACAAGCATATGCAGAAAATGGCATGCTAAAGTTAAGTCAAAGTGTGATCGCTCTACAAAGTACTCAATAAAGAATCTGAATACTTTGACCTAAAGATTTATTTTCATTTTCAATAAATTGGCAAACATAGATTGATGCCAAAACATTTAATATAAATTGACTTTATTACACCAGAAAATGTGGAGAAGGTAATGGATACTGAATGTTTGCCATAGGTACCATATACATCTGTTTATCTCTAGCTCTGTAACTTCACCGTTTTCAACTTTCCACTCAACACCGATGACATAAGGTGTCATGTCAGAGTGCAATGGATACATCTCAACACAAACACATATTTCGATGAGTTCGTCGTCCAAAATTATTAAACAGCCATTTTGTGCTGTCGCATAGGTTGGCGACATGCTTTTTGTTGCTCACATGCCCGTGTCTTTTTCTCCCTCACAGTTTTCTCTCCCTCTCTTTTGCTATTTACCCAACAACCCACCTTTTCCCAGTCTAGCCTGATGTGCGCCTTTGTTTTATCAATGTGCTCCGCTTCTCACATCTATAACACTTCCTCATGGAGCTAAGTTATAAGAGTGAAATGTGCATGATATATAGCGGCCCCAAACAGCCAGAGGCCTATCTTGCTCGTTCATACTTAGAGATGGACACAAACACACACACACACACACATATATTAACCTCCTATATACACCTCCCCTCTCACAAATGATTGGATCACAACGACGATGGGTCAACCATAAAATTGAACTTGCAAGTGTCTGGGCAGTTTATTTCCAACGAAGCACATTAAAGTCATTTCACGATGCCCCTGCCTGTGAAGAAACCCGGAAAGCGGCCCACCTAATCCCCGCAGACGCAGGCCCGGGCGTCGAGTGTATTTGGCACACGCTCTATAGGATGGGATTTGTCAACGCGCTAAGCTCCCCAGGCCTGCTCCTGTTGTTATCAGGAAGCAGGGGAAGGGATTTGGGGATAAGTGAATTCTGGAGAGCACGAGAATAAAAAAATACACCCTCCTACCCCCTCTCCCCCCTGTGACATACCAATTGCTCCCTTTCGGTTACCCTTCTTCCGCTTCCAAAGAGGTTTGAGCTTCATCCTGCTTTGGGTTTTTTTTGTGAGAGAGTTTGAGCACTTAATGAAACCTTTGAACTAGCGTTCATTTTTCATTAAGAGTTGGGGTTGTTTGCAATGAACTTAACGGGATGGAAAGTTGTCTAAACACTTTAGGTCGCTAGTAACCGTTGCCGTGAATGAAAAGTAAAAGCATCTTAGAAATTAGAGTTCCAAACCGCATTGTTTTTGTTTGTATGCCATGTTCATTGTGGGTAATGTAGATAAATTGGCCAGTTTCCTGATTGGCCCTTGCAGCAGGTGTATAGGTTACTGGAAACAGGAATGTTACAGTACACATTTGATACATAATGTCTTTCTGCAACATTCAGGAACGCTTCCTTACGGAACACAACAATAGTGTTCTATCCAAGAAAAATTGGGATATTGTATAAGATTCTTTCAGGGTTGAATATTTGCTTCTTTGAATGGGCTATTTTCTCAAAAGATTTTCATAGGTTAACAGCATCCTATACCTTAGCTGCATATACCAACCGTCACATATCAACCCTGGGGGTGGTTCAGCTGGAACTCGAGAGTAGAGGGACGCGCCGTCGGATTTGGCAGCCGTGGAGGCTGGACGACTGCAGGGGGCGCTGCCCACTCCGGCGGCGTCTCAACGCTGGTTTAGGGCCGGTCATTAGCGTGCTGTGGCAGTAGAGGCAGGTTCTCGGTGGGCTGTAGAGTTAGGGGCAGGTCCTTGGCGGGCTGAAGTGGAGGCGGCAGGAGCTCCCAGTTAGTTAGTGGCGGGAGCTGGTATCGGGCGTGGCTGAAAGCAAAAAAAGGGGTGCCTTGGGGGTGCTCCAGCACAGGGTCCCTTGGAGGATCGCGTGCTCCGGTCTTGGGGAACCCTGGTAGCTGCACCTCTCTGCCCCAGCCGACCTCTGATGTAAAATCCTCCTTAGCTGGAGGATATGACTGCTGGTTTTTATCAAGGTCCTTCCTTCTGTCACAAACTAATGTTAGTTCTAATGTTACAGAGTGGTAGGAACCAGACACAGGCATAATCTCGTTTGATGGCATTTTATTTAATGAAACAAACCAGAAAATGTAATGGCAAAACATATAGAGTTGGAAAACACTCACCGACAAAAAAGACACGGCACGCAACAATGAAGCACAAGAGAGACAAGACAAGAGAGCAGGGGAGAGACACTTCAGATTTTTCAGACCGATAGGAAAACACAATAAACATAAAAGACCATGAAAATGACATTGAAAGTCATACGTAGAAAGATCATTAGTGATGAGGGAAACCATTGTTTCTTTGGCTCTGCACTCTAGCACATTGAATTTTAAATGTAACAATGAATAAAACGTTAATGTGCAGAATGACAGCTGTAATTTTAGGCATTTACACTAAAACTGAATAAAAATTAATATTTTTCTTAAATTAGAGGTTTGGGTCTCTGACAAACTTATTATACAGGAAAACAAAATCGACAGAAACTTTGCTCAAATACTGATCTTTACACCTATTTCACAGAGGAAAAGCATTTCACAACAAAATGACTAATCAGGAGTTTTATATTTCACCTTTGTTTGAAATAGCATACACAGTATATTGTTTTCTTAGTATGTACATCATTTCAGACATTTCCGTTCTTATTTTTATGCAGAAACAGGTTTAATCGAGGCAAAATGCCTAAAGAGCAGTGGACAAAGTGCACGCTGCGACATTACATTTTCTACTGCATGTTTGTCTCCTTGGCCTAGCTAGCACTATTTTGTACAAACTGTGCTACACTGTACTACCCTTGACTACGCTGGACCACCCTAGACCACAACATATGCATGGTTTTTTATTCTGTTTTATTCTGCCCAGATGGTGGAACTATTCGCTGGCAGGACGTCTGTGCTAGCGCGTTGTCTTTTGGGCCCTGATCTGACTTTGGCGTATGCGTAGATGGATTACAAAGTAGTGTCAATAACTCTTTTGGCGATGAGCCCTGTCTGTCGAGACCTCTGACGGTCCTGTGCGTTGCTCTGGTCCTACGCACAGTGTTGGATCTCGCCAGTATGTTTGCTTCTGCCCAATGGCTAATGGGGGATGTTTGTGTTCATGCCAAAATTCTGTCGCCTGAGGATATCAGAGCGTTGCATGCTGGGCCTTTTCGGAGCGCATCGCTGTTTTGGACGACCATGTCAGCTCAGAGGAGATGGCTACGCTCAGGTCCGTCTTTGCTCCCTTAGATCGTCGCTGACCCAAGACCATTTGTATATCAGTTCTCAGCCTTTTGTTTTTGGATTCAATGTGGTTTTTTTATGATCAACAACTCCCATATGATTATGATTTTGTGAGAACTTTCCAACTGAAGGTCTGGTTATATAACCTAGTTTGGTGCAAAACTATTTCCATGTCCATTATTAAACTCATCCTCCAACTGGCTTCGTCTCTCCGTCTCGGTTTACCAATGCCTCCGAACATCCAATGCCTCCGAACTTGACTGGAAGTCTAGCAGAAGAGGATCAATCAAACCTTGGTTTTGCTATCGATCTCTCAGTCCGTCGTCTCACGGTCCACACCCTGCCTTGTGGAATTCGTAAACACGAGCGGCGCACGTCATGGAAGTGAGAATGTCAAATAAAACACAGGCCCTACATTATATTATGTGGCTTACCTAAACTCAACTCATTTCCATCTATCAGACATTATGTCATTTTGGTATATTGTTACCATAAATCTGTATCATTGAAATGTCTACATCTGGACTATAGACGGCACGTTGTTTTTATAAATGCATTAGTTAAACATTTCAGGGTCAGGAGTTAGTATTGAAATAAAATATACATGCCTATTTCTAATATATCCAGTAAAAAAAAAAAAATTGCCAGACAGAAGGGAGGCGCTAGCAATTCACGCATGACAAACATTATTTACTAGATAACCAGATGTGTACGATATCTTTGCCCAGATAACCAGATGTGTAAAATATCTTTAGCCCATATAACGAGATGTGTAAGATATGTTTAGCCCAGATAACCAGATGTGTAAGATATATTTAGCCCAGATAACTAGATGTGTAAGATATGTTTAGCCCAGATAACCAGATGTGTAAGATATCTTTAGCCCAGACAACCATATGTGTAAGATATCTTTAGCTGCATACTTTTTGTAAAACCAGGGCCAAGCTAAACATAGTCCCGGTTTGACACTAACTACTAGACGTCTGTGCTATCGTGACACTGTCCTAACTAGGGTCAGCAGGGGCCCCATATAATGAGAGATAAGTGAATAATGAACGATGGAAAGGAAAGTCTAATGTCTAAACCTTACCTGTGGGGGGGATCAATGACGTTGTGGTACAGAGACAAGCCCCTGTCTCAATTGGCCCCCTGCTGGCTTTTCGCCTGCCAATTACCCAGTCAATGCCGTTGATCTTTGCACTCTCTTTAACTGAATATATCCTTCTTTCTTTCTCAATATTTTCTCTCCTTCTCCATTTTTATCTGTTTCCACGTTCCTGTCGCGTTTAAACGTGCAGCGCGTTACCTTTGCCATCACCATCACCTTCCGCCTACCCTTTGGTTGATTTCTCCATCTCACATGTAAGGTGCCACTCATTACAGCAGGTCGCTATTCCGCACCTATTCCGCACCTATTCCGCAACCAAGAAATCTTCCCCAGAGGAACTTCCCACTTGCAGCGTGTAATCGGTGCTTCCTGTTGGGTTTAATTACAGACTCACAGTGCTCTGTGTTACCGCCGTTCCCGTGCTGTTCGTGAGCGAGATCTGTATCAGGCTGTACGATGCGTGTTTTGGCGTTGGCCAACTGATGAAATCCGCACTCAATACCGTAGGGAATCGTTGGTTGTTTGCTCGTTCGCGTCCATTTCGATTCACTACTCCGCTGCCAGCCCGAGGCGCGTAATCACGGGCACTTGCCCAGCTGCCCTTCTGTCGATTCCTCGCTTCCTCCCTCTCGCTGAAATCCCATCGGAGTAGCTAGTCCAAGTGGAAACTCTTCGGAACGCCACCTCTTCCAATGGGATCTGACATGCTCGTAGAGAGCGGAGGCCCGCGTTCGAGAAAATACTGTTTGAAGATAAGCCGTCCCATTTTGAAAGTAAACCGTGCATGGCTTCGGTGGCAAAATAAATAGTGAAAAGGGTTTTGCGTTTACCGCGAAAAACAGTAGAGGGTGACCAAACAGCAGGTCCACATCTGTTGCTACCACTCTCCCCCCTTTTTCTCAAACACACACTCTCCCCCCTTTCTCTCAAACACACACTCTCCCCCCTTTCTCTCAAACACACACTCTCCCCCCCTTTCCCTCAAACACACACTCTCCCCCTTTCTCTCAAACACACACTCTCCCCCTTTCTCTCAAACATACACTCTCCCCCCTTTCTCTCAAACACACACTCTCCCCCTTTCCCTCAAACACACACTCTCCCCCCTTTCCATCAAACACACACTCTCCCCCCCCGTTTCTCTCAAACACACACTCTCCCCCCTTTCCCTCAAACACACACTGTCGCCCCTTTCTCTCAAACAAACACTCTCCCCCCGTTTCTCTCAAACACACGCTCTCCCCGTTTCTCTCAAACACACACTCTCCCCCTTTCCCTCAAACACACACTCTCCCCCTTTCCCTCAAACACACACTCTCCCCCCTTTCCCTCAAACACACACTCCCTTCCTTCCGTTTCGGAGGCATCCTGTGAGAGGAGGACGCATCATTCTGATGCCGTTTTAATTCTCTTCCATGCACCTTTTCGAACGGACAGGCGAAAAGGTGATACACGTTCACACCAAGCTCACCCTGCCGGTCGCCCCCACACCAGCTTTGCTGTGAGAGAAACGGGGGAGGAATAGATGCAGACGGAGAGATAGAGGGTGAGATGAGTACGCAATTGAGATCTTTTCATAGAGCTTAGGGGGGGGGTGAGGTTAAAAACGATATCAAGCGTGCAACCGATACTCAATCTCCCTCTTCACTCTTCTGTTGTGAATCAATAGTACAAACCAAATAAAGGCCAAATTACTTTTCTCCCCTGCATTCACCACGTTGACAGAACTCTGAACAAATGCATTATTCATTTGACGGGCGCTCGGAAGTAATTAGACATTTATCTTCCGTATAATATCGGAGCGCCTACTGCATCGGTGACCTTGCCTTGAGATTCATGCCACCTAAGACCCGAATAGAGACGGCGGGCGAGTCAAATGGGGTTCTCGCCGGGAAAAAAAGGAACCGAGGGATAGATTTTTCCCTCTTTATGAGTTTGGGATGTCAAGGGGTTTTGAGCGCTGGGTGATTAATCGTCCAGTGGATAACTTTTCCCAGAGCTTTTCAGAGGGTCAAAGTCAAACTCCAAACCCAATATCTATTCGTAATAACCAGTCTGAAGGAAAGCTGCTCCTCAACGTGGTGGCAAGCGGAATACTTTAAGATCAACTGGTATTTTGTTTTTTACAGCATATTCTTTGTTTTAATTGTTTAATTGCTTTGTTTAAATTTTTGCCAATCTTCAAAATCTTTGTCTCGCTACATCAAACTCGCCACCCCCACCTAAATTGACCCACCATTTTCATTTTCTCAGAACATTAAACCCCACACGTGCCATACACCTTTGACCTCCTCTCCCATCCGTTCGCTTGTATCTCGCACTTTACCTTCCTCTTCCTCTTTGTCTCAGGCCATCATGGCCCAGCTGCCTCAGGAGGAGAAGGCAAAGATCGCTGAGCAGGTGGAGAGCTTCCGTCAGGAGAAGTGCAAGTTGGACGCCGAAGTGGCTAAGTGGGACGACAACGGCAATGACATCATCGTCCTGGCCAAGCAGATGTGCATGATCATGATGGAGATGACAGACTTCACCAGGTACGAGGAACAGCATCGCTAACGGGGGTTCTGAACGGCGATGCTAACAGTTGAATGAAGTAGACAAAAAATATCAGTTCACTCGAGAGTTAGCACAGAAATGGAAAGGCTTTAACATTGCTGCCATTGCGGAAAAATTACTGCTCGAAATTAAGATTGTCAATCGTGAATAAGTAATATGATTGCACCTTGCGTTCACACTGTAAGTTATATTTAGTTGTGCACACCGACATGTTTTATGAAATCTTAAAATGACATTCTGAAAAGGATATTATACGTTTCAAATATTACTAAATATACAGTAGAACCCACAGCTGTTAGGTTTGCAACTAGAGAGGTTGCTGAAGGATCTGGTGTATATTTGTAATCAGCAATTCTCAGAGAAGTAACACCAATTACCATTAACACTGAAAACAGGCATTTAATTGCCTTATTTGTTTTTATTGATCTATTTGGTTCGCCGTCTTGCATTCAAAATATGTGGGTGTATATCTGTCGAAGCCACACGCGAAATAAACAATCTGATATAAAGGGTGATGAAACAACAGCGCCTTTGATTGGTTGAACATGGCGCTTTAGTTGCACGGTAATCTAGACCCCTAATGGAGAGAATGGAAAGAGGGTTAGTCTGTGATTGGGTTGTAGACGAGCAGCAACTACTTACCAACATAAAGCAAAATACAGTATTAATAGAGTAATTGCAATGTAGTGTTATAATGATAAACATGACGTATTAAGAACATACGCATATCTAGAAAGACAGATGGTAAATAAGGTCTGTGTTTTGCGAATCTTTATACTTCGCAAGATTGGACGTTCTAAGGATTGTTTGGTTACTGGTTTAACCGCTGGGCTATCTGCCACCGCGTCTTTATGACGTTTGGAACCCTCACCATCTCAAATTCAAATATCAGGAGCTTATACACTGATTGGACAAAACATTTAGACCGTCTACTTAATAGGCTGTAATCAAAAACGGCGCCGACCTGTCGAGGTATTGAATCTACACGATCCTACAGGTGGGTCCAGAACATACCACAGATGCCTCACCACGTTTAGGTCTGGGGACTTCGGAGGCCAACACCTTGACATTTTCACGATGTTCCTCAGCCATTTCTGAACTTCATGTGTGAACGTGTCAGGGCGCATTACCCTGCTGAAAGAGGGCACTGATACCATGAATACTTGGGTCATGAAGGGGTGTACCTGATCCGCAGCAACGTTTAGGGAAGTGCCACGAGCCAAATTGATGTCCACATGAATGCCGGGACCCATGGTTTCCCAGATGACCATTGCCCGGAGCATCACAATTCTCTCCACAGGCTTTTCTTCTTCCCACAGTCCATCTCGGTGTCATTACTTCACTAGGTGCGTTTGATGATGGACAGGGACTCGTCATGGGCACTCTGACTCATCTGCGGCTACACAGCCCAATACCCAGCAGGGTGCGATGCACTGTGTGTCGTGACACATTCCTCCTGTAACCATCATAAAGAATTCCTGTGATTTGTGCCTCAGTAGACCCTAGCTGGGTTCAGACCAGGCAGCATAGCCTTTGTTGTCTTCGCGCATTGATCAGCGCTGGGCGCCAAACACAAGTCCAGGCCTGGCCAACCTGCGGCTCCCGAGCCGCATGCGGCTCTTTGTCCGGTTCCATGCGGCTCTTACGTTCGTATCGAATTTTTGTCAAACACGCATGTGTCACAAACTAGGGGTGTAGTGCAGTCAAAAGCCATTTGCAGAGCCAGTCTATACATTTGTGGTGTTTATTTTAAATACCATTTAAACCCAACACGTAACAACGAACGGAAATAAAACGACGGCACTGTAATTAATTAAGCGAACGCCAAAAAGATTTGGAAGAGAGAGCAGAAACCGACTGCCGCCAGGCCGGACCATTACCGAAGTGGTTAGAAAAGAGGCTTTGTTGAAAGTTGTCAACGACTGGGCACTTTCAATTCAGACACGTTTTTTGCAGACTTTTTTAGTTTTAGGAACACTTCACCTGGTGTTATTTATCATGCATTATTCATAAGCAGCAAAATGCGAAGCGTATATAAACTGCAGTATGAGTCTTCGCATTTACATAATTTGTTTCGGAGAGTTTTTTTTCTGTCTAGTTTTGGCTGAAAAAGTAGAAATGATGTTTAGTCATAACTTATGTCCTGTTGTTCTATGTGTCTCTGCCATATAAATGATGTTCAGTAATAACTTATGTCCTGTTGTTCTATGTGTCTCCACCAGGGGCAAAGGGCCTCTGAAGAACTCCTCTGATGTCATCAACGCTGCAAAGAAGATCGCAGAAGCTGGTTCCAGGATGGACAAGCTGGCACGAGCCGTCGCTGACCAGGTAACACCAATCACAAGGCCATATTGCTCTATAAGAAAGACCAAAGGGACAAGCTGACCAGGTAACACCAATCACAAGGCCATATTGCTCTATAAGAAAGACCAAAGGGACACGCTGACCAGGTAACACCAATCACAAGGCCATATTGCTCTATAAGAAAGACCAAAGGGACAAGCTGACCAGGTAACACCAATCACAAGGCCATATTGCTCTATAAGAAAGACCAAAGGGACACGCTGACCAGGTAACACCAATCACAAGGCCATATTGCTCTATAAGAAAGACCAAAGGGACAAGCTGACCAGGTAACACCAATCACAAGGCCATATTGCTCTATAAGAAAGACCAAAAAGTTACACATAATCTACTATAGGCCCCTGTTGTTATTCACCCTCCAACAGCTCCAGTGCTTCTTAGATCTTTGTTCAGAACCCTAAACTGATGAATGGCTCTCAAAGGCAGTGCACTGTACTTCGCAAGTAGGTTGCCGATTGGGACTCGTGTCTTTAGTAAAAGATCCAGGAACAGCGAGTCGTCCTGGCCTGGTGCACGTTGTCCCAGCGGGACCTGCTTTAACCTCGAGAGCAAAAGCTGGGCAGGGAGCTGGGAGATTTGCTTGTGCCCTTAATCTAATTAGCCTCAGTAAGGTGTTTCATCCACGGGCTCGTAGATGAGTACCGTCTCCGAAACGCGCTGACAGACTGCTTTCAATATCGAATCAATCAATGCAGCAGCTCCATCCGGCCCGGAAGAGATGAAAGGATAACGTGATTGTGGTGTGTGTTTGTATGCATGTGCGCTGTGTTTCCATTTTACTATACTTGTACGGTACAGTAAATCACAAGCAAAGTAAAGCCAGGAAAATGAAAGTTTGTGCAGACAATAACAGCCATGAGGAAATGGGCTATTCCTGGATTGGAGATTAGGTTTAGGACGCAGTTTTGAATTGTTGTTAGGGAGCATTTTGAATGGGAATTAAAAAGTTGTCCAAATAATAAGACAACCTAAATATTTATGTTTGTGTGTTTGTCACAATAATCGTGAAATGGCTCATGCAGGGCTTATAACAGTCCCTACCGGATTAGGTCAAGACTAACATTAGGAAGGGTGCTAGTTTTGATGTTCACCTTTTAGGCACAAACACTAGATTGTTACAGTTGAGGTTTGTCAGGGATTTGGGTTTTTCTGGACCCCACTAGAATATAAATACACAACTGTGTGTATTAATTAACCGTGCCAATAGTTCTACAGATGACAATACATCATCCTGATTAATATATCTGCCTTGAAGAACCTGCAAGAATTAGCCTCGCACAGCCTGTCGCGCAAACACTTATTGATTCATCAGTGCTTCGTCCTCTTCCTCCCTGTGGCGTTTCCATAGCTACCGAGTGTCTTAGCCAGGGAAAGGCATGCGATCACAATCACTCGGACTTTGAGATGACGAGGATGTCAGTGTGCCGCCGGTAGTAGCGGCTGGTATGAGATATTTGGAACGGGATCAAACACATGGTTTCCTGTTTGTGTGTGTGTGCGTGTGTGTGTGTGTGTGCCTGCGTGTGTGTGGACGTGTGTGTGGACGTGTGTGTGCGTGCGTGCGTGTGTGTGCGTGTGTGTGTGGACGTGTGTGTGGACGTGTGTGTGTGTGAGTGTGTGCGCGTGTGTGTGGACGTGTGTGTGTGTGTGAGTGTGTGTGTGTGTGTGTGTGTTTGTGTGTGCACGGCAGCACCTCATTCACTCCATTCCAGACATTATTATGGGGCTTCCATTCGCCACCTGGATCCCTTGCAACAGTCTAGTGCAGTGCCAGTGGTGTAGTGTGTGTGTGTGTGTGTGTTAGAGACATTTTACGGAAGGCACAGAGCTCCTGGCTCGTCAGTCTGCAGGCAGTGTTGGTCGGTGGTCGGTCTGTGAATATCTGTCACACCCCACACGCTGGCAGCCTACCCCACGCGCTGGCAGCCTACCCCACGCGCTGGCACCCTACCCCTCACGCTGGCACCCTACCCCACGCGCTGGCACCCTACCCCTCACGCTGGCACCCTACCCCTCACGCTGGCACCCTACCCTACGCGCTGGCACCCTACCCCTCACGCTGGCACCCTACCCCTCACGCTGGCACCCTACCCCACACACTGGCACCCTACCCCACGCGCTGGCAGCCTACCCCACGCACTGGCACCCTACCCCACACACTGACAGCCAACCCCACACGCTGGCAGCCGCTGTAATGAACTGAACAGGTGGTCTGCCATTTTTAATTCCGCCCTTAACCGATTCTTTGACTGGTGTTTGCTGAATATTCACAGCCGGCTGCCCTACTCTCCTCGTGTTTGTTGATGATTATGCATGTGAAATGGTGACCCGTTCTTCACATTTCTACTTTTCGAAATGTTTTTAGACCTAATCTTGTTGTAATTGTTGGAGACTCGGCAGAAAGGACCAAGCGCAGTGCATAAGGACAGAGGAAAATAGAGGCCTGGACATGGATTTGTGTTGTTGAAGAGGTTCTGTGAACATATCCAGCCTACACATCACTAATAATGAGTAATACAATGTTTATATATTTACAAGTTGTCTTTCCCCACAAAAGACTATTTAATCTAATTTGGTCATTTGGCAGCTGCCATCCGTTTTGCTTTGACCAACTTATATTCTAAAGCCTCTTTCATAATATCACTTGAAACAACATCTGTTAATTATGTACCTTTGTGTTGTGATTTGTTGTAAAATCGTTAACACCTGGCTGACAGACCCAGTCATGTGTGTTCTGGAGAATAGGTAAAAAATAAAGAGAAAAAGAGAGGAAGATATGAAGAAAAGAAGACAGAGATAGAGAAGAAAAGAAGAAGATGCAGAGACAGACACACAACGTGAGAAAGAGATGGATATAGAGAAGTAGAAGTGGTCTCTCGGTGTGAGGTAGAAGTGGTTGAAGTGGTCTCCCTGTGTAAGGTAGAAGTGGTCTATCTGTGTGAGGTATAAGTGGTCTATCTGTGTAAGGTAGAAGCTGTCTATCGGTGTGAGGTAGAAGTGGTCTCTCTGTGTGAGGTAGAAGTGGTCTCTCTGTGTGAGGTAGAAGTGGTATATCGGTGTGAGGTTGAAGTGGTCTCTCTGTGTGAGGTAGAAGTGGTCTATCGGTGTGAGGTAGAAGTGGTCTATCGGTGTGAGGTAGAAGTGGTCTCTCTGTGTGGGGTAGAAGTGGCATATCGGTGTGAGGTAGAAGTGGTCTCTCTGTGTGAGGTAGAAGTGGTCTCTCGTGTGAGGTAGAAGTGGTCTCTCTGTGTGAGGTAGAAGTTGTCTATCAGTGTGAGATAGAAGTGGTCTTTCTGTGTGAGGTAGAAGTGGTCTCTCTGTGTGAGGTAGAAGTGGTCTATCGGTGTGAGATAGAAGTAGTCTCTCTGTGTGAGGTAGAAGTGGTCTCTCTGTGTGAGGTAGAAGTGGTCTATCGTATTGAGATAGAAGTGGTCTCTCTGTGTGAGGTAGAATTGGTCTGTCGTGTGAGGTAGAAGTGGTCTCTCTGTGTGAGGTAGAAGTGGTCTATCAGTGTGAGGTAGAAGTGGTCTATCGGTGTGAGATAGAAGTGGTCTCTCTGTGTGAGGTAGAATTGGTCTGTCGTGTGAGGTAGAAGTGGTCTCTCTGTGTGAGATAGAAGTGGTCTCTCTGTGTGAGGTAGAAGTGGTCTCTCGTGTGAGGTAGAAGTGGTCTCTCTGTGTGAGGTAGAAGTGGTCTATTGGTGTGAGGTAGAAGTGGTCTCTCTGTGTGAGGTAGAATTGGTCTGTCGTGTGAGGTAGAAGTGGTCTCTCTGTGTGAGATAGAAGTGGTCTCTCTGTGTGAGGTAGAAGTGGTCTCTCGTGTGAGGTAGAAGTGGTCTCTCTGTGTGAGGTAGAAGTGGTCTATTGGTGTGAGGTAGAAGTGGTCTCTCTGTGTGAGATAGAAGTGGTCTCTCTGTGTGAGATAGAAGTGGTCTCTCTGTGTGAGGTAGAAGTGGTCTCTCATGTGAGGTAGAAGTGGTCTCTCTGTGTGAGGTAGAAGTGGTCTCTTGTGTGAGGTAGAAGTGGTCTATCGGTGTGAGGTGAAAGTGGTCTCTCTGTGTGAGGTTGAAGTGGTATATCGGTGTGAGGTAGAAGTGGTCTCTCTGTGTGAGGTAGAAGTGGTCTCTCATGTGAGGTAGAAGTGGTCTCTCTGTGTGAGGTAGAAGTGGTCTCTCGTGTGAGGTAGAAGTGGTCTATCGGTGTGAGGTGAAAGTGGTCTCTCTGTGTGAGGTTGAAGTGGTATATCGGTGTGAGGTAGAAGTGGTCTCTCTGTGTGAGGTAGAAGTGGTCTCTCGTGTGAGGTAGAAGTGGTCTCTCTGTGTGAGGTAGAAGTGGTCTATCGTAGTGAGATAGAAGTGGTCTCTCGTGTGAGCTAGAAGTGGTCTCTCTGTGTGAGGTAGAAGTGGTCTATCGTAGTGAGATAGAAGTGGTCTCTCTGTGTGAGGTAGAATTGGTCTGTCGTGTGAGGTAGAAGTGGTCTCTCTGTGTGAGGTAGAAGTGGTCTATCAGTGTGTGAGAGAAGTGGTCTCTCTGTGTGAGGTAGAAGGTGGTCTCTCGTGTGAGGTAGAAGTGGTCTCTCTGTGTGAGGTAGAAGTAGTCTCTTGTGTGAGGTAGAACTGGTCTCTCTGTGTGAGTTAGAAGTGGTCTATCGGTGTGAGATAGAAGTGGTCTCTCTGTGTGAGGTAGAAGTGGTCTCTCGTGTGAGGTAGAAGTGGTCTCTCGTGTGAGGTAGAAGTGGCCTCTGTGTGAGATTGAAGTGGTCTCTCTGTTTGAGATAGAAGTGCTCTCTCTGTGTAAGGTAGAAAGCCTCTCGTGTGAGATAGAAGTGGTCTCTCTGTGTGAGGTAGAAGTGGTCTCTCTGTGTGAGGTAGAAGTGGTCTCACTGTGTGAGGTAGAAGTGGCCTCTCGGTGTGAGATAGGAGTGGTCTCTCTGTGTGAGGTAGAAGTGTTCTATCGGTGTGAGGTAGAAGTGGTCGAAGTGGTCTCTCTGTGTGAGGTAGAAGTGTTCTATCGGTGTGAGGTAGAAGTGGCCTCTCGGTGTGAGGTAGAAGTGGCCTCTGTGTGAGATAGAAGTGGTCTCTCTGTGTGAGGTAGAAGTGGTCTTTCAAGTAATGTTGTTGCCGTACAAGACGTCAATCCCTATCAATGAGCGTGTGTCTGTCAGTCTGACAACTCCGCCAATGGATGGTGGATTGTGGGGGGTGTGGTTGGGTGCTTGTGGAGGGATGGGGTGGGAGGGGGTTAGGGGCAGGAATGGGGACCCTTTCAAATTCAGCTATGGGCAGCACTTGACCTGGAATGACCACCAATGGCAGGTTGCCCCATTGCATCATCAAGTATAGAGTGTGCGGACGGAGGGGGCTTCTTTAACCTGTGTCTGACTCCTTTCTCTCCCCTTCTGCTTCTATCGCTCGTTCGCCACTCTCTCCTTATTCACGGTGTCTTCCTCTCTCCTCCACAATCACTTCTCATCCTTCATCGTTCTCTCCTCTCTCTGTCATCCTCTTTGTTCTTTTAAATCTCTCTTTCTGCCCCTCTCCTCCTGACAACCTTTTATCTCTTGCCGTTCTCTCTTTCCTTTTCCTTCGTCTGTTTCAGTCTCCCTCTCCACTGAGGGTTTTCTTCAAACCTAAACCCCACTGTGTCAGGCAGAGCAGGCTAACCCGTAGTCCGCGGCAACTCCACTTAGTTTCTGCCCGCTGGGAGCCCCCTGAGAATGAAGAGTTCAAAGGACAACGTATGTGTCCTAAATTGAACCCTACTCCCTATGTACTGCTATACATTTGACCATGAGCAACATACTTGCTTAGGGTGGGAGCCAGGGAACTTCTTGGACTAGTGCACCAGTTTGGATGCAGACTTTGTGTTCTCAAGGAACTCAATGACATAGCTGTTTACCCTGCCGGCCATATTTGTGTACGGATGAAAGGTAGAATATCATCAGGATCAAAGTTAGGATAGTGTCTGGGTAAAAAGATACAGTAGGACACAGAAGGTTAAGGAGATGCGCTGTACAGTAGAGTCACCCAAACCCCAAAGTAGTGCGCTTTGTAGGGAATAGAACAAAACATTGGGACCACACGCTTGGTTCCCACTGACACTGGATTTAATATGTATTTTCGAGATCTTTTGAAGTTAAATGGCTTTTCTTATTCTTGAGATGTGTATATGATAAAAACACTGGATTTACAGAGAAAGTTCTTAGTCGAGGCGAGGAATTGGGAAGGGTCGTCATGTGTGAGGAACTCCACATGTCCAGGATCAAACCTAATTATCACCTACTGTCTTGCTACTCCGTTTGGTGTCCGAGCTAGAATTTCCATGCGAGTATAAAGGAAGCAAAACCCAACAATTCTACGGAGTGGCAAAAACTGTAACATCACTCAATTGCATTATACTTAGTATTAATTGAAAGCTAGAATTGCCCCATTATTGAGTCTGAGGAGAAAGGAAGAAAGACAAGGGGCAGAATTAAGTTGCCTTGCCTCCTTCGTAGCCCTGGCAAGGTAATGGGCCGTAGTGAGGTTTATTTACACCAGGAGGGAATCTAGTGAAGAGATGGCCTATTAGTCAGCACTGCTACCAGGAACCAGAGTGTTATATGCAAGCCTCAAACAGGCTGCCCTGGAGCGATTAAAGACTGGCGGGTTTCTGGTGTGAAACTCCGAGGACGTGCACGAGTCGGGTCGTGTTTAGCCCAGCGTGTCTCTGCGCGCAACAGTGTGTGTTGGTTGGAATTAGCGCTGATGCTAGCCAGGGGTGGCTTTCAGCTCAGTAATCATGCGTCAGGAGCTGCTTCCGCTTTCAACCTCACCGGCTGAAATATCGCCATGCAGCTCTGCGTGAGCATAGCTTTAAGCGGGCAGGTCGAGCGTGTGTGTGTCTGTGTGTGTGTGTGTGTGTGTGTGTCTGTGTGTATGTGTGTGAGAGAGATTCCTTGTCAATGCACAAACTGACTGCATTCACGATAACAATCAGTGTGTCCCTTCGTGTTCTTTCGAACAGGTTTTTCACACATTTATTATGACACCCATGATCCCAAACCATTTTTAACTTCTGTATACTGTTGTGCATACTAATTTCCACTACAGAATGTGAGCGCTGGAAAACAACGGCTAGTTCCAACTGGCACCCTAATCCCTAAATAGCCTCTTGGGCACTGCCCGGACAGAGTGCACCGAAATGATTCCGGTCAGGATGCGGTCGTGACAACCCGTGAGGACCGTGCACTTGTTTGTCGTCGTTGCCTGTTAGCGGTGAACTGCAAGTGCTTAGAGCGCATCAATACCAGTCCGGTACACAGCACGGGTCTTTATTTACGGCAAACAGCGGGGCGGGCAAACAAGCACACTGAATAAAGCACAATTAGAGCAGTGCCAAAAAACACAAACGTGGACAGGGGAATACATCCTCTCAGAGAATGAGGATCAGCCACTCAGTGAGAAGAATCAGAAAATGAGTCAAACGGGGAACAAACTCGGGGTGTTTATCCAGCTGTTGCTGAAACAGACCCCATCACATTTTTTGGCCAAAACATTTTGCTACTAAACGGTTTTGTGAGGCAGAACGATTACATCCCTGGATTTTTTGTAGTAATTTCTTTTAGACTTGTGTTATTGTGTCATTTTCAGCACCAACCTGGGAGCGGTTATATGAACTGTCAGAGATATAAGATAGATATGTTTTGCTACAGGCCAGACAATATACACACTAGATCTTTGGTCAAACAAGAACTAGTCCTTTGTCTGGTGTAGCATTTGAATGCGTCGCGAGCCACGATGAACACATTGTCTTACCCAGCCGGTGTGTTCCCAGAACTTTGTTGTCCCGATGTATTCCAGCTCGCCTGGGCAGAGAAATGAGCATTGCATGAATTCCTACCTCATTTTAGATGCTGCCTGAACATCTGAGTGACTTAATACTCAAAAAGTTCGAAGAAAGTTCCCCATGCAAAGGATTGCTCCGGATGGTTATAAAAGCCAAGAAGAAAAAGCACAGCTCTGTCTGTACTCACTGTTGGGCTGTAACGAATTGTGCTGCAAGACGCTGCTTCTGAGTGCATTTAACAAGTGGGAGCTACGTCAAACCATTTCTCATTTGACCTGGTCAAGTTGGGCTTTGGTTAAAAGCACTGATTGCCATACATCAGCTTTTCCTTGTAGTATAGGCAATGGTGTAGTCTACGTAATACACAGGCTTACGCCCTACACCCACTAGGAAAGCTCAAGGATTTCTGTATACCCATTAAAAAGCGTGAGGATACCTGAAGACATAGTTTTGCAACAAAACTCACACGTTGATTCGTAAATTCATCCCGTCTGTGTTTTGCAAAGGACATTTGAAATTAACTAATGTGAATCTCTGAGGGAGATACGAAATGAAAGCAAACTCAAACGACACTCTTTCAGGGTTAGGGTTAAGTCTGCCCATGAAGCTACTGCCGTTTCAGGTGACACAATGAACGTTAACGTAACGGTAAACAAACGTTAACGGAAACGACAGAACATGAACCAGACAAGGCTGATGCTGTCATAAGAGGTACAGAAAGCGTATATTGAGTTGTATCTAGAACTAGTGTTGCTAACCTCACTAATATTAATGTGGTGGATCAATGAATGCCAGAGAAGGGGAACTTAGATATTGTGTGTGTGTGTGTGTGTGTGTGTCTGTTTGCAGTAATGAACATAATACAATAAGTATCTCCTTGTTTAAACTGATGAGAATGAGAGGTGAGAACTTCTGGCCAGTCTTGTGAACAGAAAGTCAGGCTAGGGAATTTAAAAACAGGCACCCTTGGTTAAAGTGGAGGGACATAAAGTTGGGTAGATATCAGCACACATGCAAAGCTGATATAAACAGTTAAAATTAATTCAGTCAATGACAATTAAAATGAGAGTTAATGCAAGGTCCTCTTAAATATGCATTAATTAAAATCATTTACACCATATATTTACTAAATGGTAATGTTAGTTATCAATAGTGGTCGGATAATTAGCTATTGAAACTGTGGAACATGTTTCTCCCAACGCCCGCTTTTCATGCATTTGTTCGCCATGGTGTGAAAATTGTAAACAGTTTATTAAAAAACGTTT
Source organism: Dallia pectoralis (assembly GCA_029465975.1). NCBI lineage: Eukaryota > Metazoa > Chordata > Actinopteri > Esociformes > Umbridae > Dallia > Dallia pectoralis. The sequence goes on along the minus strand of CM055742.1, from coordinate 15,179,969 downwards.
GAGTACTTTTTGGCTCTGTTCAGCAGATGTTATTGCTAATATAGATACAAAACATGGATGATGATGCTAATTAGCAATGGTTTTGTTCATAAAATCAACTGGCATCCTCACAGAATAAAGTGCCCATATGAAGAATGAAGTGGGTCCACATGGGTTTAACACAAACAGATCAACAGCAAGATTCAACGACACAAGACATCTTGGGCACACACACAATACCCTAAGATTTACTTTTGATGAGGTCTAATTTGTTGCGATCTGTGGTTGGCTGAGATAGACGCTGTATCCCGAACAGCATACTATCTTGTAAAGATAATCTACACTTGAGGTACAGTTCCACAAAAATCCTGGAACACATAGCAAAAGAGAAGCCGAAAAAAGAGTAAATAGATAATCAGTCCAGATTACCCGGCTGTAAAAATCATTGGCTGTTAAAGTCTTGTGTTGCATATAATAAATTCACATGTTGATGTTCCAGAATGCTCTAAAACCAATACCTCCTTCCTGACTTCTGACCACATGGCAGATCAAGAGAAATCTCCTAAGGTTCTGATCTTGCTCCTTAAAGCAATACACACAGATGAAACATACTACAATTTAACTACAAATTCAACAGGATACTCACATATTTAATATTTAATTGTTTTATTTTACCTTTATTTAACCAGGTAGGCCGAATGAGAACACATTCTCAATTGCATTTGATCTGGGGAGAAGCTGGGGATGGAACCCAGGACATCATACATACAGAGCATGCACCCTACCACTGAGATACCAACTCCTCCAATAGGAACCCAGGACATCATACATACAGAGCATGCACTCTACCACTGAGATACCAACTCCTCCAATAGGAACCCAGGACATCATACATACAGAGCATGCACTCTACCACTGAGATACCAACTCCTCCAATAGGAACCCAGGACATTATACATACAGAGCATGCACTCTACCACTGAGATACCAACTCCTCCAATAGGAACCCAGGACATCATACATACAGAGCATGCACTCTACCACTGAGATACCAACTCCTCCAATAGGAACCCAGGACATCATACATACAGAGCATGCACTCTACCACTGAGATACCAACTCCTCCAATAGGAACCCAGGACATCATACATACAGAGCATGCACTCTACCACTGAGATACCAACTCCTCCAATAGGAACACAGGACACCATACATACAGAGCATGCACTCTACTACTGGGATACCAACTCCTACATACATGAATTATACTGTATGTATTAGGCTACTTAGTATGGTGATGCTTATGGAGTGTCACTCAGTATAGGGCAGAAAAAGCTAATAGATTATGTTTTTTTGATAATTGGTAGTCATTATTTTGTCTAAATATGAATGGGGAACAATGAAGAGACTTCAAACGCAATGCAGTGTACATTTCTGGCAGCTATTTTTATCTTAGTTTGAATTTTAATCACATTACTAAATCTCTAGTCCAGGAGCTCAACTGTAATTGGACAAGGTGATTGTAATGAGCAAATTGTGGAAGTAATCTAGTCCATAAATGAAATTCTAAGTAGTGACCATAATAACTCAAATTAGTCTATCAAATTAGTAATTGAAATGTTCCTCTCTATTTATGAAGGCTAATTCCTCACCTCCACCATGTTCACATTCCGATGTTCAACTACAGTAGTGGGACACAGTTTTAGTAGAGCGATAATAAAAAAAGACTAATTTTGCTGCCAATATAAACATTGATGTTATATAGTCATTAAGTCTTATAAAGCACACGTCATTAATATAACTACTTTTGTGACATAAACCCGAAACTCTGTTTTTGGTCTGCTTTTTATTGAATGGTCTCTTCCCATTTCTGTCCTTGTGCATAACAGTGTCCAGATTCAGCCTGCAAGCAGGATCTGTTGGCCTACCTGCAGAGAATCGCCCTTTACTGCCACCAGCTCAACATCTGCAGTAAAGTCAAGGCCGAGGTGCAGAACTTGGGAGGGGAGCTCATCGTGTCTGGGGTGAGTCTAGCGCACAACGCACTAACACGGAACAGACCTGCAAGTCAGCGGAAATAGTTAGGTAAATAAAAGAAACCCAGCAACAAAATAAACCTTTAACTCATCTTAAAAAAAATTACAAAAAAACTTTGAAAGACTTTGCATCAGTACTTACATTTTGGAACACAAGTATTTGTAATAATTTCAGAGATAAGTATTTTCTTCAGTCTGAAGGAAACAGCAGAGATGGCGACAGTGATAAGCTGGCAGTTAAACGATGAACTGGTCAGATGCATCGCAGCTACTTTCCAACTGTAATTGTGTTTTAAACTAGTCTGATCGATTAGATTGAGTGATCACTGTTTTTCCGGACACCAGATCAACTCGTCTCGTGTGCTCTTGGGGAGCATCTAGATGGGATCACATGGGTTCCCTCAATAGTCCCTATTGATCCAGGAGTGCAGAGAGAGCCCCTGGAAAACGTTGGCATGCTACCTGTTTAAAATACATCTGTGTTTTGGTTTGGACACATGCCGCATCCGTAGGATTCATTTTGGATTAGCAGCCAACTAATGTCGAAAGACATTAGGTCAAATGTCAAAAGGCATTAAAGTCCAGCTTCTGTTTTTTTTGCCTCTAATTTTCTGATAACTTGCTGTATCTTTACAATACTTGTAAGGCTAAGAGGTGGCACTTCTTTAAATGAACAATTAGCCTGTAAAACTAATCTGTGACAAGCCTGCTTCTTCTGGTAAAATGAATCTCATCCGGTTGCCACGGTGAGGGCTGTTATTGAGCCAATTGTTTTGAAGCGCAGGTAATAGAACACAGTGCTTGTAACGGCGTGGCTGTAGAATTGTCATTGTCGAAAGTCAGCGGTTATCCATTGGCGAAACATTCGGTTCCTTACAGAGAGGGGTCGCGGGTTGTGACATCTGTACTACGTCAAACACCCGTTTGTTGTCTGCACAGTCGCCTCGGCCCTCGCTTCACCTCCCGCACCTCTTTAGGCAGTTGTTAATTAGCGGTCGTCAGAAGCCCCTTTCGTCTGCCCGCGTATCTTTTGTTTGGCTGACATTTAGATGCCAGGGCTGCCACCCCCCCATCACCACCCCCCACCCGGATAATAGAGAAAATGCACAGTTTAATTGGTTTACCTCCAGCTGGCCACTGTACAGAGGTTACAAACTAGGCGGGTGCCCCGAATTCTCAGAACGATGCGGAAAAAATTAAAACTACAATGTATTCATTGTATCCTAACAGGAGATAGAACTTGATTGGTAGAATATTACATTACTGTAATGCAACAAGGTGAAGACTTGCACATTTGGGTTTACAATGGAACTTCTGTTACCTGTATCGTGCACTTATTCAGACATGAACAATAGTTGTGCAGTTTACTAGGCTTTAGTGTACTGTCTACGGTATAGCACTTTTGTGCTGATCATTCGATTTGGCAGCTCGCTGGCTGGACATACATGGACAGTTTTGAAGGAGTTTTTTAGATAACCATCTAGTTTTCATCTAAAAGATAGTTGTCAATAAGACAAACCAACATGATCAGTCACTTGCTAGCAAGCCAATTGTACACGCACCAATAACAATTACCTATACTGTCTGTCAGGGGCACTTGAAATTAATTAACATACCTGTGAGAGAGGTACTATTTGCTAATTTCTGCACATTACATAGGCAGCATTACAGAGGCAAATGATTATCTGTGTGTAGATACATTTTCTCAAACAGTACATGTATGTGTTATAGACATAGAGAGGTAACATAGTCAGTTATTGCTAACAGAACAATGCGGCAGATTCGGTAAAGTACATCTGCATCTCCCAAGAGCACTATACCACTCTAAGACACAGTTGGGGAGACAGAGAGCTCAGGACGAGGCACGATAATAGTCGTTGGGTTTAGTCCTTAGGCACGATATTAGTCGTTGGGTTTAGTCCTTAGGCACGATATTAGTCGTTGGGTTTAGTCCTTAGGCACCATAATAGTCGTTGGGTTTAGTCGTTAGGCACGATATTAGTCGTTGGGTTTAGTCCTTAGGCACGATAATAGTCACTGGGTTTAGTCCTTAGGCACGATAATAGTCATTGGATTCAGTCCTTAGGCATGATAATAGTCATTGGGTTCAGTCCTTAGGCACAATAATAGTCATTGGGTTTAGTCCTTAGGCACAATAATAGTCGTTGGGTTTAGTCCTTAGGCCCGATAATAGTCGTTGGGTTTAGTCCTTAGGCACCATAATAGTCGTTGGGTTTAGTTCTTAGGCACCATAATAGTCGTTGGGTTTAGTCCTTAGGCATGATAATAGTCGTTGGGATTTGTCTTTATGCACGGTAATTGTCGTTGGGTTTATTCCTTAGACACGATAATAGTCATTGGGTTTAGTCCTAAGGCACCATAATAGTCGTTGGGTTTAGTCCTTAGGCACCATAATAGTCGTTGGTTTTAGTCCTTAGGCACCATAATAGTCGTTGGGTTTAGTCCTTAGGCACCATAATAGTCGTTGCGTTTAGTCCTTAGGCACGATAATAGTCGTTGGGTTTAGTCCTTAGGCACCATAATAGTCGTTGGGTTTAGTCCTTAGGCACCATAATAGTCGTTGGGTTTAGTCGTTAGGCACGATATTAGTCGTTGGGTTAAGTCCTTAGGCACCATAATAGTCGTTGGGTTTAGTCCTTAGGCACAATAATAGTCGTTGGGTTTAGTCGTTAGGCACGATATTAGTCGTTGGGTTTAGTCCTTAGGCACGCTAATAGTCATTGGGTTTAGTCCTTAGGCACGATAATAGTCATTGGGTTCAGTCCTTAGGCATGATAATAGTCATTGGGTTCAGTCCTTAGGCACCATAATAGTCATTGGGTTTAGTCCTTAGGCACAATAATAGTTGTTGGGTTTAGTCCTTAGGCACAATAATAGTCGCTGGGTTTAGTCGTTAGGCACGATATTAGTCGTTGGGTTTAGTCCTTAGGCACGCTAATAGTCATTGGGTTTAGTCCTTAGGCACGATAATAGTCATTGGGTTCAGTCCTTAGGCATGATAATAGTCATTGGGTTCAGTCCTTAGGCACCATAATAGTCGCTGGGTTTAGTCCTTAGGCACCATAATAGTCGTTGGGTTTAGTCCTTAGGCACCATAATAGTCGCTGGGTTTAGTCCTTAGGCACCATAATAGTCGTTGGGTTTAGTCCTTAGGCACCATAATAGTCGTTGGGTTTAGTCCTTAGGCACCATAATAGTCGCTGGGTTTAGTCCTTAGGCACCATAATAGTCGCTGGGTTTAGTCCTTAGGCACCATAATAGTCATTGAGTTTAGTCCTTAGGCACGATTATAGTCATTGGGTTTAGTCCTTGGGTCATTGGGTTTATAATCCTCCTTAAATGAGAACAGTTTGTTGCTGGTTGTTTTTGGTATATTTTAGTCTTATGGGAATGTCTGAGAGACTGTGTGTGTAACAAATTTGTGCAGGATGTCCTTTTTCCAGCCACAGGAAGACAACATTGGATGTAGTTAAACAGGTATACGGCAGTTAAGTTGCAGTGGTGGGATCCATACTTTTAACTTCTGATTGCCTTACGTCTCTCCCTGCAGCTGGACAGCGCCACCTCCTTGATCCATACTTTTAACTTCTGATTGCCTTACGTCTCTCCCTGCAGCTGGACAGCGCCACCTCCTTGATCCAGGCGGCCAAGAACCTGATGAATGCCGTCGTGCTCACCGTCAAGGCCAGTTACGTGGCGTCGACCAAATACGCCAAGGTGTACGGGGCTGCCGCCGTCAACTCGCCCGTGGTCAGCTGGCGCATGAAGGCGCCCGAGAAGAAACCCTTGGTGAAGCGGGAGAAACCGGAGGAGTGCCAGACTCGAGTCCGACGGGGATCGCAGAAGAAGCACATCTCGCCCGTCCAGGCCCTGAGCGAGTTCAAGGCGATGGACTCTTTCTAAAAATGCCCGCTTCATGACGTACATCACCGAAACCAAGAAAATCCACAGACAACGAGATGTTTAAGAAACCTTCCTTTCATTTTGTTAATTTGTTTCTTTAGGTGAGCTAAGCTATATGGATACCAACGCCTCCTTCATACCCCTTTCAACCGAAGGGTCGATGATAAAACCTACGAGGACTTTGCTAATCTGTCACCTGTACTGAGGTAATGCTCCCATGAACACTATGGGCTTCTCAGCCAATGGGGAGCCATCGTGCCCGTACCACTATTTATTATTAACATTATTATCACGGTAGCTTAACTGCGTGCAGGCCAAACGTGTGACACTAAAAACAGAAACAAGTTACAAAAAGGAGATCAGTAAGAGAACGTTTCAGGAGAGCATCGTCAGAATGACTAAAAGTGGCTGCCAATAACGCCCAGCTCCTTGTGTAAGCCTATATCATTACGGTTGTGCTGTTAAATGGCTACACATACACACATTTACCGTCTGAATTGAGATAATGAACGGCGGAGTTGAGATATTACTGTTATAAGATGTTCAATCTATCAAGATTGATACACGGGGTGACATTTTTGTGGTGCAAAACAGCTCAGGTTTGTGCAAAACAACAGAACACCTCAATAAATTCCAGAAGGCTGACTCATTTGGAAAACTTTTCTTCAGCATTGTTCATTAGTATATTGAGCCTCGTCAGTTGAAATGGCCACATGCGAATAAACACATGCATGAATATGAACTTGTTCACAGTGTTGCCCCCGACTGGGTTTTTTGCACCACAAAAATGTTGCCCTTATTGCCTACTTAATATATATTTTTTATTTTGGTTTGAATGTTACCTTACTAGCTAGGACTAACTGTTAGAGATATCTGAAAGTGTTTGGAATCCACGTCCCGGTGTTCACCTGTTCCTTCCCGATTACGGAAAATTACCCCATGCCGGTGTTCCTGAACGAAGCACACACTTCACGGTCCCATCGTTTCGCCTTTATGAAAATAGAACCAGATATTGATTTAATGACAAGCATATCACTAACCATCGCAGCCTGGTTGGATTCATGTGTAGCGTGTATTTGTAGACGCAGAGAGGTGTGACTAGTTGTGCTCAGAGAATAATAGAGTGGTCTCATACATCCATATATGCATTCATATACACACAATTACCTTTATATTCACTGTTCTCTAATAAACCCCTGAACTTGTCCGACCTGCCTGTTTCTTTACTGCTTAACGATCTCTAGTATAAATGTGGTTTGCATAAAAATGCTGGCATTCTACTCTATTTCAGATTGTGGCATTTCAGAAATGTTTTAATGTTGTGTAATAAACCAGGTTTGCAGTTTCCATAATGGTCTAATTATAGTCTTTATATAGACCAATGTTGGCCTACAGAAATAGTCTAGTAAAATGTTGGTGTTGTCAACATTTATATACTGAGTGAAACAGTAAACTAAACTATGTTCTACAAACTTAATGAGGTACCAGAATGCACAAGTAAACATAATATCACTTAACACAATGTCCCAGGATGTTTAAGGCCTGATTCCCAAGGTATTACATGGCCTTTGAACTTGCCCACCACAGCCTGTCATGGATTCTTTATGATATGCATATTTATTATTATTATTAATCATTCACAGTTCACATGCTTAAGTGAAAACTAGGATTAAGTATTCTTCTGTTGAAGTGTACAGTCCTTCCTTACTTAAAGAATGTGCTGGTGAAAGGAATCCACTGTAAAACTGTATTATTCACAAAACATGTATGTAACTGACAGACATCGTACTTGTGCAAGGTACTTGAGAGAAACCGACGGATGAAAGGAATATTCCGGAACACTCAGCATATAATTCCGACACTCACTCAAGCACATAAGCTCTGCGTACATCAATGTAACGAAAAGACAGGCAGTGTTATGCAAAAATAAAAGCTCTCCCCAATCTGCCAATCCTTCTCTCGCTCTCCATCTCAAGGCTACTGCAGATCCTGAGCTTTGCTGTGTGAAGGAAGGCCATATCGAACAGATTAACTCTCGTCAATCTCCATTAAGCTTGGATGCTGGGAGAGAACGAGGCGACCGAGTTGGGGAGCAAAAAGGGAGCGAGGTTCTGCAGTAAACAAACCATCAGCATTCAACAACAGCGTAGGACAGTGCCTTATCAAAATCACTACACAGCTCAGACACAAGTGACGAACATGCTGCTACGTACATAAGAAACCTGGGTTTACAATAAACACGTTTTAATGTAGCAGGTACTAACTTGTCCTGTCCTGAGTCAGTGCAGGTAGGAGGTAGCATTTGCATATTTTTGGGGAATAATTTAGCAGTGGATTGTGGGGGCTGAAAGATTGGTTGGTGGACTAAGCTGATTAGCATGCAAGCTATTTTATATACATAGCGTAGTTCATACATGGAAACAAGTCAATGTGCTTTACAAAAAGGACAAAATAAAATAATAATAATAAAATACATGCATTTTAAATTAATTGCAACCTGTTTACAGGCTAGACCAACTTCTACCGTGCCGGGATTTTCTCCCAACTTCCTTATTGGCCAAATGTGATGCATTGTTTCAACACATCATCTGGGCGTCTGAAGGACTTTTGAGGAACACGATTACAAATCAGTTTGATAATTCTGAGCCTATAGATAGATGCCGCAGATTGGGTTTTTACACCACTGAGCCCAGTTGTAAATCAAAAACCTGGTTATAGTTTCTGGAAGCATGCTGGAACAGGCAAATATAAAGATCACTGCGAGGGCTACATTGTAAATGGCTGCATTGTAAAATTCTCTAATTTCAACATTTTGTTTCAAGTTAATGCGGCAGGAAAACACAAAGCAATCTTACCAGACTATTCTGGTATACGCTGATAAACAGATACTGATGAGTCAAAAAATGATGACCACTTACAGTTGAGGTGAATAGCGAATACATCATCTCTTAATAAGGGCACATGTCAAGGTCTGTGCAGATTAGATGGTAAGTGAACAATCAGTTCTAGTAGTCAACATGTTGGTTGCCAGAGAAATAGGAGTAAAGATCTGAGCTAGGCACATTTGACAAAGGCACATTTTTATGAGTAACTACCGACAACGATCCAAGTAGGGAAGAATTGGCAACAGGGTGTTGGGTACCCTGTCACAGCCTTATTCAGTACGCCTGTGTTACATTACCTCACCCCTACAGGTGTCTCCCATCACCTCATTATCCCTGCCTATATAACCTGTGTTACATTACCTCACCCCTCCAGATGTCTCACATCACCTCATTATCCCTACCTATATAACCTGTGTTACATTACCTCACCTCTCCAGGTGTCTCACATCACCTCATTATCCCTACCTATATAACAGGTGTTACATTACCTCACCCCTCCAGGTGTCTCCCATCACCTCATTATCCCTGCCTATATAACAGGTGTTACATTACCTCACCCCTCCAGGTGTCTCCCATCACCTCATTATCCCTGCCTATATGACCTGTGTTACATTACCTCACCCCTGCATGTGTCTCCCATCACCTCATTATCCCTGCCTATATAACATGTGTTACATTACCTCACCCCTGTATGTGTCTCCCATCACCTCATTATCTCTGCCTATATAACCTGTGTTACATTACCTCACCCCTGTATGTGTCTCCCATCACCACATTATCTCTGCCTATATAACCTGTGTTACATTACCTCACCTCTCCAGGTGTCTCCCATTACCTCATTATCTCTGCCTATATAACCTGTGTTCTCTGTGTGTCTGTTCCAGTTGCCAGTTCATCTTGTGTGTTCTCCGAAGTCGTCCCTGTCTTTTGTTTCTCGAGTATCTCCAGTGTTAGTTTTCTGTGTACTGAACCTGACCTACAATTCAGCACCTACGTTAGAGTCTACTGTGCACCGAACACCTGCCTGTTACTGCGACCTACGATTCAGCCTGCTGTCTGACTGTTCATTATCAGAATACTGTGTATCAAACCCCTGCCTGCCTGATTATGCTCTTGCCTGCCGTATTCAGTATATAGACCTTTATTAAATATCTAAAGGGTTACCTCTGTCTCCTGTGTCCTGCACTGGGTCCACAACGGTCATGTGATACACCCAATGCTATCCCATCTTGTCCAGAGCGACAGAAGTTCTATTGTGTCACATAAAGTCACAGAAAATGTTACCGATGGTTATGGGCGAAATGTGTCGCAACACTCTTATGGGTGTGAGACCACAGACCGCTCCGAGTGCCCATGATGAACCCAGTCCACCCTGAAAAGTGCCTAAAACGTACAAGCTAGCGCCAACTCCATGTCGGAACCTCGAAGCTGTGGAAAAAGGTTTCCTGGTATGATTAGATCAATTTTCTCTTACATCACATGGACGATTGTGAACATGTGTGCCGATAACCCTGTAAGTGATTGCACCAGGCTGCACTGTGGGAGGACGGCAAGCAGTAGGGGGGATGTGATGCTCTGGACAATGTCCTGCTGGGAAACCCTGGGTTCAGGCTTTTATTCTTGGCTCACCAGTGTAGATAATAAAAGATGGTGAATGATGGTATTTCATTGTTGTGTATTGTCAATGCTTAAATAATAGCTTAAATATAAGCTTCAATATTTTGCTCTAATTTATTTGTTTAACCTTTGATCAACCAGGTAGACTGATTGGCCAAGACAAAGCGAAGACATGTAAGTCAATATACAGTTATACAATATACAGATAAAAACGCAGAGTACGAAAATGAAAAAATCTGTGGGATTCTATGTGACAATATAGATCAAGTAGAAAGTAAATATGCAGTTTGTGCAAGATGGGGTATAAGTATGTCAGTTGAGCAGCACCGATATGGCAATAAGAACCGAACAAATATAAAAGAAAATCAATAAACCGATCGGAGAAAGGTTGACCATTTAGTGTACACATACTGTATGACCATAACGGTAGGAGGAAAAACATTTATGTATCACTTGCACAGATGTTCTCCGCTTGTATTGCCCTCTGCACATTTGCAAATGGATACATTGTTGAACTGAATACCTGCACATTTACTTATCCATATCAATTGCACATCCTCACACTGTACTCATATAGATATATACAGACATTTTTGCGCTGCTCTTATGCACTTCTGGTTGGATGCAAACTGCATTTCGTTGTACTGCACTTGTACTGTCCAATGACAATAACGATGAAACTAATATAAATTAATGAAGGCTGATTCAAATAGAATAATGCAAAATAGTATAAACAGCTGTGACAGCAGTACAGGTAAAAATGTGCAACTGTACAAAGCGGCATTGGCAAAAACAATAACATTAAAAGATTTAAAAGTGGTGTGCATAAAAGTGCATGAATACCAGACTACAGCTATCAAGTACAGACATGACCAAACACATGGAACCTATATACTGTTACTATTGAGGGAATGGACACCAAGTGTGTGTAATGACGAGAAAAGGCAATGATGTGATGGGAGCAATGGTGGGGCTAGAAGACCGGTGAAGAGGAACACCGAAGCGAGCCCGGAGATGGCGGTAGAGTAGCTTCGTAGGGAGCTGTGGCAGCGCGTCGACACTGGCACCAGGGGACGGCCCGGAGGACGAGGAGCTGGTCGGTCAGGGCGCAAAACATCCCTCGCCAGCACCCAACATCTCTCCACTGGACTGTACCCCTTCCACGACACCAGGTACTGGAGCCCCCCTAGAATCCATGGTGTCTAGAATCCATGGCGGTTCTCGCCACGTACGCCGGGCCCCCCTCGATGTCCAGAAGGGGCAACGGGACCCCAAACACCTCAGACTGTAGGAGGAGACCAGCCACCATCGGCCTGAGGAGAGAAACATGAAACAAGGAGTTAATACAATAGTCAGGTGGCAGCTGCAATCGATAAGTCACCTCGTTTACTCTCACCAGGACTTAAAATGGCTCCACAAACCGCGGACCCTTAAGACAGTTAGCTTTGTCGTGTTCTGCCACAGCTAGCTGGTTACATGACAATGGATGATGAGTGGGCAGAGACACTAGGCTGAATAGCTTGCTTCTCCATAGCAGCCATTGAAAACATGTATGAGACCATAGAACTACTAGTACAGAAGGGGGTACTTTAGGGGTACACCGAGCAGAGCAGAATCCTGTCGGTTGTACAGTGACCAAAATACGTTGGAAACCAGTGACCTAGTATAGAACAAGTCTGCAATTATTTAACCAGATTATGTTTTTTTTCATGTAAGATCAGCTAGTCTAGCTTTTGCGCTGTAAACCAGCATATTGGATTTGAATCAAACAATGACAAAAAGGTTAATGTATACATTCACGAACTGTGAACCGTGTAGAAGCTACATCTCTGTTAATACCAAAACTAATTGGACAATTTGCTGCTCAGCTGTTTCTTGGCCAGGTGTGAGTCATTGCCTTGTTAGTTCATGCACAACAGAGCAAACAAAAGATCTTGAGGAGTCTGCAGGAGCAGCTGCTGCAGGGAGATTGTTGCTTTTGCCTGTCAACACGAGGACCAAAATGTCATTGCAGGTTTATTAAGCCATTAGGTGAAGGATCTGAATGGAATAAATCTGAGACGTAGACATAACATTAGCTTTATGGCATGCTAAAAATATCTGGTTGGTTCTGCATCTTCACAAGGAAAACATTGGTCCTTTTAGAAGCAGCAAATTACCTAGTAAACAAAGGAAGTCTTCAGCGATTACTAAAGATAGATCGCGGTTATAAAAAAATGGACTCTGTCGTTTCAGAAACACTCTTCAGCATCCTAGGATGCGTTACATTACTACATTCAGCAGATGTCTTTATCAGTGCAGAGGCTGTTGCAAGTTGCAAAACAGCTTGTTTGCAAAAAAGATCTGGAATACATTTTGTTGACAGGTGTGATAAAGACATGTATTTGTGATGTTGAAATAATTTCACATTTGCCTGATTATTTGAGCCAAACCACAAATATTTTTATGACATCAATCTTTTTTATCATACGCTTCCAATCTATTGTTAAAATACCTTGCAAATGTTGTCCTTTTCCATCAATGTGGACATCTGAAGAGCGTTTGACTGCACATTATTACTGCACATAATTTACTGAAAGTTATACTCATTATGTATTTTTCCAACATTACTATTCATTATATAAAGACGTTTCAGTTAACTATTTGACCCATTAACTCTGATCAGCAAAAGAAAAACACTCAGGTAATAATCAACTTGTTTTTTAAATCAAATATTGTCATTTCCGTAGTTTTTTATTCAAATTGAATAACGTACAATAAAATAAATGAATTTAAATATCTACTTTCAAAACCAAATTTAGCGCCCAAGTACCTTTTTAAATAACTTAAACAAGTGTTGAAACATGTTTTGCTATGTTAGTATGGTCTACATAGTGGTTTTAGTAAAAGGTATTTAAAAAAACGTGGCTATTAAATTATGTGCGGCAGTGCAAGAGTTAAAACCTCACAATTCACAGGAAAATTGGTTTGCTATTGTATTTTGTATTTTGCGAACAGCAGCTCTTAACATACATTTTCTGGATTCGCCAAAGCCGAACTACTGCAAAAGTGCATACATCACAAATCTGATATACCATCCCAGCATCCACATGTATCCACAGTAAGCACACTTTAATTTCAGCAGTGTACTGTTTTTCCGTTCGGTTTTATTTCAGACTCCCAAACGTGATATTCAGACTTTTCAAATGGCTCATTCCATGCACAACACCTGCAGAGATGGTCACACTTATAAAGCATTTTCAGGTAACCTGCCTTAACTGCCCCTTGGATAAAACATTACTGTTCTGCTTTTAAATAATGTATCGGCTCTTTATTGAAATAATGCATCACTGTAAAATATAAAATGTTTTTTTTATATCTGAACCCAGATCTCGCTGCAAACACGCCACTATGAAGAACTCTACCCCATTTTCTAGAGGAGGACAGCAAACAAATTGGTTTGTAAGTTACATTTAACCAGATGGCAACTTGATGAGACAACGCTGTCATTGGAATTACTCAGTTGGAGAGGGAGGAGGGTGAAATGGATTGAAGAGGGGCAGGGACATTACATAATTGAACTCGGACATACAAAATCTATCTTTGTAAACGGTCTGCAAAAAAGCGGAACTGAATAAAAATCACACATGTAAGTAGGGAATGAATGGAAGAGAGATAGATAAAACGTTTTATAAATAATTATTTGGTTTGTGTACAAATATTTCCCCTGATATTTCCCCTGATATTTCCCCTGATATTTCCCAAATATTTCCCCTGATATTTCCCAAATATTTCCCCTGATATTTCCCAAATATTTCCCCTGATATTTCCCAAATATTTCCCCTGATATTTCCCAAATATTTCCCCTGATATTTCCCAAATATTTCCCCTGATATTTCCCCAGCCTATCTTGCCACTAACATGTGGGGCGGCAGTGGCTCAGTGGGTTGAGTCGGTTGCCTTGCATGGTAGACGCGGTCGTCGTTTGGATAAAAACGCTATATATATAAAAGCGCAGCATTCTAACATCTCTCCTGGTCTTTATCTTTATCTGGCCCATAGTTTCATAGTCACAGAGTAAAGCCAAGCTATTGACTAAAACATCAGACCCAATGGAAAAGCTCATAGTCATTTCTAGTCCTGGGTTATTCCCACCCCTGCATGCTTTTTTTGTAAAAGAAAACATTGGAAAAATGATACAGTACACCATTACAGTTTCACCATTACCACTGCGATGAAGGTTCATGGCGCCCAACAGACATTGTAAGGAAACAGAACGTACTAAACAACCTCCAAAACAACCCAAAAATTTGCTGTGAAAGTGTTATAGTAACAAGTAGCACACGCACGCACGCACGCACGCACGCACGCACGCACACACACACACACACACACACACACACACACACACACAGGTAATCAGCTTCACTTTGGTCTTACAGCAAATGCCCAGTGAGTTGTCACAGCAGGCTACTGTCACATTACCCCGTGTCCAATTGGGTCTAATTGACAAATTACCTCAGCTGTACAAGGTCAGCCCAGAGCCTTGCCAGACAACCGCGGAGCAGTACAGTCATTCACACATGTAGACGTTTACACACACACAAACTCACACCAGG
The DNA here is from genome assembly GCA_029465975.1 of Dallia pectoralis. Taxonomy (NCBI): domain Eukaryota; kingdom Metazoa; phylum Chordata; class Actinopteri; order Esociformes; family Umbridae; genus Dallia; species Dallia pectoralis. The sequence continues at coordinate 15,164,930 of CM055742.1, read as the reverse complement.
AGAAGCATTCATAAACACAAATAAGTGCTTTCTACTTGTATTCGAGCATACATATAAGCGTTCATAAATATAAGACACATTTACACATTTTATGTGAAATACAGATACATGCATTTAGCCCACCTAAGCCGAACGAGTACCCATTCAAATGTCAATCTTCTATATTTTTGCACTGGATTTTAGTGGTTGTTTATTTTCTCTAGTTGTTTCCACCCACTGTAGCTTTGGTTTTCAAATTAAGTACAATTGTAGAGAAATGACTTAAGAACGTGACCAAACATGCTTCAATTATACTTTTTTTAAAGACTTTCATTGTTAAACATTTCTTTCAGGACAATTGATGAGTATCCTTTGAATATCCAAGCCGGTGAAAGAGAAATTACAACATACTTAATAATACAAAATACCTTTTTCTCTGCACGTGCATTAACACTAACATATATACTGACAGAATGCTGAGCACTTCGACTGGACCAGGGTGCTCTCAGGGGAAAGGCTCTGATCCATCTACCTGGCTGGAAGGACAACACAGGTCTCACACAGTCCCTCTACGTCTGCTTGCCATCTGTATTCTCATGACAGCAACGAATCCACTCAATAATCGCACATTGTGTTTGCCTCGCTAAGCGACTGACAATTCATTTTCAATAAGGGCAAATCACGCTATTGGGCCAAACAAAACATGGTGAAATACGGTATCTCTCACATTATTGTGTTAGGCTAACGTCTACACAGGGGTTTTTTCCAGATATACAGTATCTCTCACTGTATCGTGTTAGGCTAACGTCTACACAGGGGTTTGTTCCAGATATACAGTATCTCTCACTGTATCGTGTTAGGCTAACGTCTACACAGGGGTTTGTTCCAGAAATACAGTATCTCTCACTGTATCGTGTTAGGCTAACGTCTACACAGGGGTTTTTTCCAGAAATACAGTTTCTCTCACAGTCTCGTGTTAGGCTAACGTCTACACAGGGGTTTGTTCTAGAAATACGGTATCTCTCACATTATTGTGTTAGGCTAACGTCTACACAGGGTTTTTTCCAGATATACAGTATCTCTCACTGTATCGCGTTAGGCTAACGTCTACACAGGGGTTTGTTCCAGATATACAGTATCTCTCACTGTATCGTGTTAGGCTAACGTCTACACAGGGGTTTTTTCCAGAAATACAGTTTCTCTCACAGTCTCGTGTTAGGCTAACGTCTACACAGGGGTTTGTTCTAGAAATACGGTATCTCTCACAGTATCGTGTTAGGCTAACGTCTACACAGGGGTTTGTTCCTGAAATACGTTATTACTCACTGTATCGTGTTAGGCTAACGTCTACACAGGGGTTTGTTCCAGAAATACAGTATCTCTCACAGTATCGTGTTAGGCTAACGTCTACACAGGGGTTTGTTCCAGATATACAGTATCTCTCACTGTATTGTGTTAGGCTAACGTCTACACAGGGGTTTGTTCCAGAAATACAGTATCTCTCACTGTATCGTGTTAGGCTAACGTCTACACAGGGGTTTGTTCCAGATATACAGTATCTCTCACTGTATCGTGTTAGGCTAACGTCTACACAGGGGTTTGTTCCAGAAATACAGTATCTCTCACAGTCTCGTGTTAGGCTAACGTCTACACAGGGGTTTTTTCCAGAAATACAGTATCTCTCACAGTCTTGTGTTAGGCTAACGTCTACACAGGGGTTTGTTCCAGAAATACAGTATCTCTCACAGTCTCGTGTAAGGCTAACGTCTACACAGGGGTTTGTTCCAGAAATACAGTATCTCTCACAGTCTCGTGTTAGGCTAACGTCTACACAGGGGTTTGTTCCAGAAATACAGTATCTCTCACAGTCTCGTGTTAGGCTAACGTCTACACAGGGGTTTGTTCCAGATATACAGTATCTCTCACTGTATCGTGTTAGGCTAACGTCTACACAGGGGTTTGTTCCAGATATACAGTATCTCTCACTGTATCGTGTTAGGCTAACGTCTACACAGGGGTTTGTTCCAGAAATACAGTATCTCTCACAGTCTCGTGTTAGGCTAACGTCTACACAGGGGTTTGTTCCTGAAACTGACGTATTGTTGGGATGCTGCCAAAGTTATCAGGAACGTAGTAGCCACAGCGAAAAAAGCCTCCATTCACATTTAAATTGAGTGAATATGTTGTGCTGTTTCAGTTTTCAGAAACCACCCATCGTGTGCCATAGATTCACACAGAGGGATATAACAAGCCACATATTAGCGAGTTATGGCTAAAGGGTACAATTACCTGCTAAGTATTGCAAACTATAATTGGATGAGGTAAGGCCCATTTACACAGCTAGGTGATTGTTTTAGGGAGTAGATACATTTGCCAATTCGTCATGTTTTAAAAAAAATATCATACGAGACTAAATGACATGAAAGAAAGGCACTCAGCTTAACTAGTTTGTTGATCCGTTTGTGCCTTCTATTAGTGAAGAACGCACAAACATTGTGCATATTTTGAACATGTGATTTAAATCACAAAAAGTCAAAACGTCCAATAGTTAACAAAATAAAGAACGTTCAGAATTCTTCTTTATTTATGGAGAGACCGGCTGTTTGAAGCCCTGCTTCTGGGAGACGGATATCAAGCCTGGGTTTGGTTTGCTGTAGTTGGGTACGGGTGATTTGTTCCTCTGCCAGACTAATCTGTATTTCTGCTCTTTCGGTTTTTCCTTTTTAGAAGTGACCTCACCCAGACCAACCTCCTGCGTTCTCTCAGATTGAGGCACTGACTGGGATGTGCAATAAGTGATGCAACTGCTAGAAAGGACTTTTGACTGGTTCATCTTTGATGACCATGTCATTGGAATTCATATACAGTAATAAATGACAGTTAAAACATTTTTTTAAATATTGTTTGATATTCACAGCTGTTTGAGGATTTCTTTGAGGGGATTTCTTTGAGGGGATTTTTTACTGTTCGGAACGTCTTAATATGTTGCCTAGTGTCTTTATCTACTTCCTCACTGTAACAGTTAAACAACTCAAGTGAAAAATCTAGGTTAAAGTATATGTATATATATATTATGACCAATTTTATATTTATATATATATACTTACCAATTCTAAAGTTCTAACGTTTTGTTCCTGAAATCCAGCCTAAATCCACCCTTCTGCTGTGATCAAGATAATTATGATGTCAGTGATTCTTGAGATCAGGGACAAAACAGGTTTTGATTTAAAAAAAAAAAAACTTCATTATTTTAAAAACCAGTGTATACATATTTGTTAAATGAGGGTTTGGCTATGTAACCATGTTTTGGAACAAGCTCCCAGTTTATTTATTTTTTTATAAATAAGAGGTTTGCGGGATCAGCACTGGATTTTGGTCAACACCATCAGACACATAGAAATGTCTATTAAATTGTTTTTAATTAAATTATTACAGATATTTTGACTCTTAGCGGTTTTAAATTGTCTTAATCACATGAAAATTCATTTAAATGAATCATATCACCTTTTAAAAGTTAGATTAGTCAATGTTCAATGATTGAGGTTTAGGTTGTATGGATTAATCAATTTATCATTTAATTTCCATAATGAACTGTGATGCTTAGAAGCATACAAATCACACAATAACTTTGAAAATACAACCATTTTATTAACAAATATTCTTGAGTGAACAAAACAGCTCATCGTTTAAAAAAAAAAGTATATATATCAATCTGACGGAGTTGACAAGGCATCAACGGTGTTGACAAAAAACGGACGGTGGTGACAAACTTGTAAGAAACAGAAAAATATTTCATTCAAAAGGACCATTGATCTCTCACAAATATTGTAACATTGCATCGCCTCTTTGCCTCTTCTTCTGTGGGTGCGAGGAGCATTTCTTCTCAGCTCTGAAGTCATTGCATGGTGGAATAGCAGTGATCTTTTGATTAAAGGATTTCTGAGTTGACTCCCTTGAACCATTATCTCTGTTTTGGTTTGAGGTGAGTCCTGTGTCTTCTCATTTTGAATACGTTTTCCACTTTTCAGTCGCGTTCTCAGCTTGTCCCTCTCTTTTTGGTACTTGTCAAGTTTGTCTTTCAGTGCTTTAATCTCTCTGGAGTATCTCTCTCTAGTTTTGCGTCTTTCCCGTTCACCAGCAACTAGCTGTCTACTACTCCTTGGCTCCTCAAAACTGATGTCCAAAGGACTCTGTGGTGGGGTGTTTAGATGCTGGCCTTCCTGTGCTTTGTTCTTGCGTTTTCTTGACTTTTTCTGTGCTTGTTTTCAAAACCTTCTCTTATACCTCTTTTCTCTTTCTTCCAAATCACTGATGTTTTTTATTTTGCCCTCCTTCACCTATTTCTCCATCTTTGCCTCTCATTTTTCAGCAACTCTTCTTTCAGCTCAGCCCGGCTATACATTTTTTTCTGCCTTCTTGTTTGATTCTCCCTATTCCTTTTCTTTCGTTCCTCCACTGATATCTTCTCGCTAGCCATTCTAGCCTGAAATGCATACCATTATGCGGTCAGTACTTTTCTGATGGATAAGCATAAGCTGCAAAGGATGGGTATTCATAAGAAACCCCTTATTACATATCAAGTACTCGAGAGGTTATGAAAATGAAATTCTATTTAAAACATAAAGCTATATGGCAATTGGTTGAAATTCAACACATAAAACTGAGCAAGATTAATATCAAATGTTTGGTAAGTAATATCATTGAAGTAAACTACACTAAAATGAGGAATCATGCACATAATGGCATTTGTCAACACCGTCTTAGAAAGAATCAACACCGTCAGACACAAATCCTGATGGTGTTGACATCTGACGGAGTTGACAAAAAACCATGTTTCCTCTCATAACACATGTGCTTAAAACAGGAGCCATCTTGTTTATCATTCATTGCTTGTAACCTTAACACTTTACTTAAATTAAGCATTTATAACAGAAAATATCATACAAATCTTACATTACATTGTTTATGGTGTTGACACACTATGGTTGTGACATGCAAAGTATTATAAAATTAAAAGAATATAAAACACTTCCCAGAGCTAGAGTGGTATCATGGCATTTGAAAGAACAAGGAAGTGATAAAGGGGTCCTCAGAGTTTTAGCTGCTCTCAATAATTCCCGATTTTTTTTGTTTTTTTTAAAGGTCTGACGGTGTTGACAAAAATCCAGGACACAAGTTAAATCGTCTTAAACTACATTACAATCAGTTTTTCAGTTGTAACTTTTGATGCTCATTAAATTAATTACTGAACTACTTACACATAGTAAATATAACATTTAATTTAAAATTACTTTTAATTGTTTTTAAGCTATTGTGATGGAATGACACCTGCTTCCGGACAAGGGTTTTTACAAACACTGGTCACATATATAATTTAGAATTAAAAACATTTATAAAACAACATAAAATAATATTAAGTTGTGCTTTCATTATCTTTTTTAGTCTTCTGGTTAAGAGTATGTGTAATATTAAGTACATTTTTTACTCACAAACTGTGTTTTATCTGGTGGACATGTTTTGTCCCTGATCTCAAGAATCACTGGATATGTTTCCTACTAAACAGTTTTAAACAACACATACTAAAGTTTTGATCCAGATATACACCAAGATTGGATTACACGATCTAATCCAATTTCAGAATCCTTTTTGGCCTTTTGAACAGCGCATTTTCAAGATTTTCATTATCCGAAATCCGCTCAGATGCCATCTGAACAACTGGGCCCTGTGAACCAGGGTTGAGAACCTCTGATCTGATCTATCCATTACCCCATGTTCAGACAATTATTAGTCCATTGTTCCTCTAACCTCTGTTATCCTCTGTGCTGTTTGTCCGTTGGCCAATTATCATAGCTGGAGGAGTCCCAGTCAATTGCTCCCCCTTAACCCCTGCATCACATTTTAATTTAATTCCAATGACCCTCGAAATAGTTAAAAAGGTGTTGCAGGCGGCGCCAAGGAACGTAGTGATGTGCGGTCATAACCATTAAAACGGTGGACATGCCATTAATGCCTCTCTACCCGGCGTTAGTAATGCTATCCATCGCCATAGTGACTGGAATACTTAAAACACACGGCACCCCCAGAATTCCCACATGGGCTTGACTTCGGACTGATTACAAAAATACTGTATGTTCTCTGCCTTGGAGGGAACTACAAGAAACAAGGCATGGGGATGTGGAACCGTCATTGCTCGTCTACTGTATGTGAGGGAAATCATGTAATTAAAGCGCTCTCATACATTCTTGTATTCTCATGCATTCGTTCTTATTTTTATGTAATTACCATATGTGTTAAACATACACCTTCGGTATCTAACAGATTGTTGTTTTTATGATTTAATCACACAGATTGTTATATAACTAATACAACATGCAAGTCGAGATATTTCTTCTATTCTGAAAAGCGATTTGCTAATGTATAAAAGTGTGTGTTAACATTCTAGGCTGTGACGGTGTGACAGCAGAAGTGAGCTTGAGATGTATTCAGTTACGTTCCTGCAAGTCTCGTACGCTTAATATGAAGAACATCCACTTCTGAATCTTGAATTTTTAACCACACCTAATGTGCGCCTTGGAAGACAGAGTGTCTTGCGTAGACACTTGTCACACACATCCAGTACATCCAGGTACACTGAGCTAATGATCTTGGTACAACTCCTCTACCCCACTGAGAGAGCCCGTGTAGCTCGTTTCAGTGCATGTCACAACCAGGTTGCTCCTGGCAACTCGTGTCAAAACTGTTCCAGTGATATTAACTGGGCAGACGCGTAAATAAAGAAGCCTTCACTTCTAAGGGATGAAGCACAGTGAGAGATGGAGCTATAACATGCCCTGTGGGGTGAGGCTGGAACAGGAATCCAGTGAAGTGAAGGCTTGCCTGGCCTGTCATCGAGCCAAACCCTTCATTTTTCATGTCATGGAGCGGCCCTGCTACTTCTACCTACAGACAATGAAGGAATCCCTTTATAATTAAGCTACAGTCAACCAAATGGCACTCCCAGGGGCCTAAACGATTTAACTTTGGATCCCAGTCGTCTTCGGGCGGGAGTCCCACTAGTGACACTTAAGCGCACGTTATCAAAGTGAATCACTGAATACACACGAGCTGAAAGTCAAAGTAAATCCTTTACAAAAGAACAGCCCATCAGGTCAACTTCAGTACGAAAACAAAAACTATACAGACAAAAATGATCTGCAAGCAGCAAAGACATATTAAGTTAAATATGAAATTTCCCACGAGAGAAATTTGCTCCTATTTCTGGGGAATAGTTAATATGTAAAATACAACTATTTACAGCTTTTTTTGGTTATGCAGTGTACAAAAATGCACTTACTGTGCGTCACTTCTGCTAAATTATTATACAACTGCATTTGAGAAGTTGAGAAACAATCTGCAATTCCAAACGGTACAGTTTGAAATACAAATAATCTGTGCTACAGTTTCCCAAAACCACTTATGTAACATATATGTAACACGAGTCACTCAACATGTTGACATGTGTAGGGGGAACGCTTAACACACTTCATAGTGAATCAGGGCTGACATTTTAATCAATGTGTTGGCTTCAAACCATTCAAAACTCTTCTTTGTTTTCACACAGAGTGACAGCCATATAAGGTACTTTGCTCTATCGATACGGTACGGCCGTAACTTTGGCTAACAGTCGTCAATGCATTTGCTCCCATGTATCCAGCTTTGGCAGTTTCTAGCTGCCTCAAAGTCAAACGTCGGCCTGCAGAGGCGGAAAATAATGACAGTTCTCTGATTCATTGTATGAGGAACTGCTGTAACTCAGACGGAACTTTGACGGAATGTCAATGAATATCCCATCTTGCTTTTTCTTGTGATAACGCTCCGCAAATCGAGCAGGTTTTGGGCGCTGGCCGCTGGAATAGGTTGTGACTGGACGGAGAAATATCCGGAATGGCATTGAAGCACAGTCGGGAGCTAAACAATTTAACATTTAGCTTTTCATCTTGTCGACAGGCGGTGAAAGATATTACTCACGAACATGAATGGCTTTCAACAACGTGTATCAGCACACAACGAAGTTTGGCTTCAAACGTTGTTGTATGTGCAAACAAAGACATGCTCGCTTTGTTTAATTTTTTCTTTTTCAAGCCAAGCCTAACCGGGAGCAACGTAGCGCACAAGAAAGCCTACATTTGCATCAGAGGATGGGAGCGATTTTGAATTCAGCGTCATATTGCTTGTTTATTCCAAACTCTTGAATTTGGTAGATCGGCTTGCTGCAACATGGAGTCGGCAGAGCACAGCGAGGACAGACAATCATATTCAGTTTCTAACCCACCAAACCTGAACAAAAAGCTGATGAACAACAATATTAGCCTTCAACATTACCAAGGGGTTAATAATACTGGAGGGTCTAGAATATACACATGACATGACTCAGAAGAATATGGATATTTGACCTAAAATCACATCTTATATCTCAGTGTTTAATACAATTCCTTAAGGGACATTGATATAATCAGAAAGACATGCCTATAAGCGCTGCAATATAAAAGGGTACTTGTGACAAAGAAAAAAGTATCAAAGTTAGTTTGTGAACCCCGTTCAACGATGAATGGCTTATCCTTTTGATACAAGATTGGTCACATACATGAGATGGATAAGACTTCCTTTAACTGTTTCATTGCTTTGAACAAAATTGTACTTTCAACTCAATTGCCAATATTTTTTTCTTTGGGGTGTACGGGTATTAAATTCAAGCACATTGCTGAAATTGAAATAAATCTAAAAATCTAAGTTGACCCTAACCCTGATATTACGTTATTGACTTTGATTATTTTTAGCATTTAGGTTTGACATACATTTTGACATGCCCATAACAAACAGGTTGGCCATAACAAACAGGTTGGCCATATAAACAGGTTGGCCATAACAAACAGGTTGACCATAACAAACAGGTTGGCCATATAAACAGGTTGGCCATATAAACAGGTTGGCCATATAAACAGGTTGGCCATATAAACAGGTTGGCCATATAAACAGGTTGGCCATATAAACAGGTTGGCCATAACAAACAGGTTGGCCATAACAAACAGGTTGGCCATATAAACAGGTTGGCCATATAAACAGGTTGGCCATATAAACAGGTTGGCCATATAAACAGGTTGGCCATATAAACAGGTTGGCCATATAAACAGGTTGGCCATATAAACAGGTTGGCCATATAAACAGGTTGGCCATATAAACAGGTTGGCCATAACAAACAGGTTGGCCATAACAAACAGGTTGGCCATAACAAACAGGTTGGCCATATAAACAGGTTGGCCATATAAACAGGTTGGCCATATAAACAGGTTGGCCATATAAACAGGTTGGCCATATAAACAGGTTGACCATATAAACAGGTTGACCATAACAAACAGGTTGACCATAACAAACAGGTTGACCATATAAACAGGTTGACCATAACAAACAGGTTGACCATAACAAACAGGTTGGCCATAACAAACAGGTTGGCCATATAAACAGGTTGGCCATATAAACAGGTTGGCCATATAAACAGGTTGACCATAACAAACAGGTTGACCATAACAAACAGGTTGACCATATAAACAGGTTGACCATATAAACAGGTTGACCATATAAACAGGTTGACCATAACAAACAGGTTGACCATAACAAACAGGTTGGCCATAACAAACAGGTTGGCCATATAAACAGGTTGGCCATAACAAACAGGTTGGCCATAACAAACAGGTTGGCCATAACAAACAGGTTGACCATAACAAACAGGTTGGCCATATAAACAGGTTGGCCATATAAACAGGTTGGCCATAACAAACAGGTTGGCCATATAAACAGGTTGGCCATATAAACAGGTTGGCCATAACAAACAGGTTGGCCATAACAAACAGGTTGGCCATATAAACAGGTTGACCATAACAAACAGGTTGACCATAACAAACAGGTTGACCATAACAAACAGGTTGACCATATAAACAGGTTGACCATAACAAACAGGTTGACCATAACAAACAGGTTGACCATAACAAACAGGTTGACCATAACAAACAGGTTGACCATATAAACAGGTTGACCATAACAAACAGGTTGACCATAACAAATAGGTTGGCCATATAAACAGGTTGACCATAACAAACAGGTTGGCCATACCAAACAGGTTGGCCATATAAACAGGTTGGCCATAACAAACATGTTGGCCACAACAAACAGGTTGGCCATATAAACAGGTTGGCCATAACAAACAGGTTGGCCATAACAAACAGGTTGGCCATAACAAACAGGTTGGCCAAAAGTCAACACATTAACCTGGTTAAATAATTGTGATAACATTTGATATTCACTATTGAATATGGACCAAATTTAGATCAGCGGCCTCAAAGTCATCAATATGTCTGTACTTTCTTTATGGTTTTAAAGAATGAATGCCAAATACTGCCCACACTCACACACACACCTCACAATTGTGTATATGTTCCTCACATACCATCAGGAAAACACACATACATACTCTCAGGAATGTTTTCCATGTGAGATAAGCAGTCGGCAACCATTTCCAACGTGATTGGTTACCTCAGGTTCCTCTGCATTCCAAGTGCACACTGCACACTAGGAGCTTCTGGAGCTGGCAACGAAACCCCTTTGAAATGTAGTTTGGACTCACGTCACAGCAGTGTGAGAAATTGTTTTCTCTGCCGCACAACAAACTCGATTACTTTGGCCAATATATTTATTAGTGTTTCCCATCTGAGATCTGTGCTTTATAGATGTCTATATTTGCATAGAGGTGTGGATTTGAGGACATGCTCTTGTTCCTCATTAGCCTCCGTTTCGGGCATTATATGTGTAGCTCTTGTAGTACAAACATAAGCTTTCATCCGTGTGGATGGATGTCTGGGACTGTTAATGTTCAGATAAGTGTAAGCGTTAAATATTTAAATGTTTTGTTGCACTATTGTTTCTAACATCACAAGTAGTATACGAATTTCACTGTAGGGGCACCCTTGAATATTTGTAAACCCACAGCCCAGTTTTCTCCAGAGGTAAGGCTAACTACTCATCCAATCAAAATGCAGTTGTGGAAAAAGGGGCAAACATTACATTTTATCACACTTAAAATTTTTGTTTAGCAGACATAGTAATAAGTCAGGAAACATGGGTAGGAGATGTAGATTTTGAATCAACTTCTAAGTACACTGGATGAGGTTGTCTTCAACAATTACAGAGAGACAATTGGCCAAGTGAAAATGTGAAAAATATCCTTGAAATCTGGGACATCATGATTTTCGACAACAGCGTCACCAAATTTGGAACCCACGCAAAACAAAACACTCTAGAGGCAACAACACTGACTCCAAGGCAACAGGGGTATATTTAATCGCCACAGAAAAACAATGTCACTGCATAACGATTTGCCAAACTCTAGTAAACAGTATAAAACATGGAAAAAGCAACTGTAACATAATTGTGTCACTTCTGTTTTCTTGTTAAATGTTTCTCAAGTGTATGTTTTGTTTATCATGATGAATACACTCTGGTAATTCAGAATTGTAGTGAGCTTCTAATAACAAAGCGGTTGTGATATTTCTCATCTAGAAAAAGAAAGAGATCATTATAATATTTAAGAAAATACAGTTAAAAAAATCTACATTGTTCAAATTTTCTTGAAAATAGGATTGGTACATCAAAATTTACAACAAATGTAAAATACAAATTAAAAACTGTCTGATTGCAAAGACTGTAGCCTGTCAGCGCAACAACCAACGAGAATAAGAAGTTAAACTGATTTATAATCACATTTGTATGCTGTTCGCCCAAAAAGTTATCAAGAAGCCCATAAAAATGTAATGCCTCTATTCACTGTGCAAAATATCCAGAGTCCTTTCCCCTCCGCATCTCCCATCATGCCTTGCAAGACTGCTGTGCATACACACTCGTCCCAAGTCAACAAAAAAAGCAGAAATTACCTTTTTTATCTGTCTATTTACCTTAAGAAACAAGGAGGCAAAAAGAAACCAATGAAGATTTTTTTTGTTATATAACCATAAGAAAAAGACACATTGTGATGTCGTCTGTCGTGTCATGTGCTAGCCCCCTGAGATAGGTCGGCCAGAGACCGGGAGAACAACGAAGGAAAGGGTTCATCATGGCACGCTGGCAGTTGAGCAATAATGGCAGGACATGAGTGAGCTCGGGGGTACGCGCCAGCTTAGCATTCCCTTTCTAGCTGTGCCATCCAATGCAAAAGGAATTCGGAATGGGCTCCATGCATATTTCATACGCAACTTGTTTCACAGATGTTTCTCCAGACATTTTCAGGTTGTATTATTATTTAATCGACTAACATCTCCTGTTGTTGTGAGGATACAGTGCAGTGGGGCCCCGTCGGAGTAAGGTCTTTGATGTCAGAAATCGACTGACACATGCATAAGTTAAGACCGGGGAGAGAGCGAGGGGCTGCAATTCTCATATAGATGTTGACAAAGACAATGAGGAAACCCGTACGGACGGACTCACGGAAGGAAACGCTAGTCTGGGGAGTTCATTTCAAAAGCCAACATAAATACTAGACAGAAGACTAAAAATAAGTGGATTTCGTTTTTTTAAAGAAATGGATAGAGGATGCCTTTTGAGCAAGCAGAACTGTGGCACACCGCACACAAAATGAATTTAAACAACGAATAAGGCAAAGCTCACGATTTACCCTATGTGAAACCTCACGGAAAACTACAACAAGAACCAGGAAAGAGCATTAGCCCTAACACCGTACTCTCCATAAAGAGAACTCAGAAATCTCCACAACGGCGACTCAAAGAGAAGCCAGCCTGTGAATGAATAGCCGACAATCTACTTTTCCGCTTTTCTCCAAGGGTCCGTTTTCAAACCAGCAACCACCTTTCACTGAGCTCGATTCCTCTCTGGACCGCTACTCAACTCACACCAAAGGCTTTGAGGTTCCACCTTTGAGACTGCCTGGGTTCTATAATCCCATTAACGGCACAGAGTCACGGCACCAAGTCACGCTGGGCCATGAAAGTGTCGCCGACTGTCGGAGAGCTGAAACAATTTGGACACGCAAACGCCATCAAAAGAGTTAACGCTAGCAGAAAGGAATACGTTTGGAAAAGTAATGGTTAAATTTGCCCCGAAAAATACTTAAGCTGCCCCGTTGGGATTCCGACGTCTAGCCGTTTTTCATCGAGGAGAGGAGTTAATGGATATTTGAACGGCAGGTGTTCTTCTGTAGGACTGCTGTGTTGAAAATACAGAATGGCCCGTCTGTATAGTATACTAGGCTTTAGGTGGTTTTACATTTTCTTTGTGAGTCACATGTTTCCCTCCAGTACCGCAACTAACAAAGTAAAAGAAATCTGAGGGACCCAACATCGAAAATTCTAAAAAGATTCTTTCCACTTTTCTTCATGTTTTGCTTTTGTTCACTAGCGGAAGTGCTTTCAAAATTCCATCACAGCGGAAAGAACAGCTGAAGCAGTATTCATGCTGTTTGGACACCTGATCATGCTTGAGGACTACTCTGAAACCCAAGAAAAATTTCACAGCATATCAGATAAGCTATGTCTTTGCTTTTATAACGAACAATATTCTACAGTTTTATCAAATGACCCAAAAAAGCATTCGGTTAAATAACATCCGGAGAGAGGACAATATAACACTTCCATTTGTTTGCAGAAAACACGTGATTTACAAAACGTCATTGTTCTAATAGGGCATCGTTTTTATAGCATCCTTTCATTTTGCATGTGCTAACAAGAACACACCAGTAAGCAGACACCCAGTTACGCTGTAACCGTAGGTGCAAATATCAGGCCTGTTCTCTCTGGTGACAGACACTGTTACAGCATTAGAGAGAACGGCAGCAAATGCCTTGGCCTCCAGGAGTTAAGCTGTTCCTTCTCCCTCTAAAAAAAGTTCATTCTGAAAGCGTCGAGAGCCCTTGAATTACCAAGGGTGCATCTATTTTTGGTTAGCCAGCTTTCTCACTTGGTCACAGGGGTGGCACAACCCTGAAACGACAGAGAAATACCCAAGACTTGAGTGCATAAATCCAGCTCAGAGTTGCACCACTGGCTTCTGTCTTTCGCTCGCCGTAACATTTTAATTCCCAGTTTCTCCTTTTATCCTCGTCCAACATCCTCTCATGTACAGACTCTGGGCTAAACTGCTCTCTGTGGCTTAACTTTTCAATTAAACTATCACAGATACCAAACTAAACTTTTTGTTCCTTACTACTTGTTTGAGTGTGGCATTGTTTACACTGCGTCGGTGTATTTCGTCAAGTGCCACGATTGGACATCGTCTATTGGTTGGTTCCTGTGGATTCTCGTGATTAAACTCAACTCATCCGTTCCTGTTCTGGATCCTCCATTTACGCACCACACTACAGCACTGTTTCTTATGCGCACGTACTCTCTGATGTGAAGCACATACTTACAACAATATAGAGGCAGGTCCTTTACTCTAATTTTATTTACTGTGTAGATTAACCTGTTAAATACATAGCAAACGATTAGCAGGTACTTTGATCATTAAAACAGGTATTCAATTAATTTGCATGTAAATAGGGCCTATTTTCAGACATCTTCAGAACTTTATTAATGCATAATATTATTACAATCAAGACAACATGTTAGTGTGCTTTGTGAGTGGAAATGCAAAACATTCTGGGAAATCGTAGCAACAGCCAGGATGCAAAACGGACAAAATATGAATAACTCAATCAAGCTCTAAAAACCTTGGTAAAGTTTGAAGTAGCACCTCCACAGAATTAATGAATACAAAAATGTCACAGGTTGAGAACCGGATACATTGCTATTGTGTATTGGGCTGTAGCGATACACTAATCTCACGATACGATACACGATATTCAGCTCACGATACGATATATGTATCACGATATTCAGTGATTTTGGTGACATCTTGTGAGTGTTTCATTTACTTGGATTAATTGAAATGAAAACTCAAAAAACATCAGACAGCTTGCAAAATAAATGCTGGACAATATTAATCGAAGATGTGTTGAGAAAATTTGTTCCATTTATTGACACAGTGCAAAGTTAACTGTAGCTTACAGGCCTAAATGTAAATAAAGTCCAACATTGCAATTTGCAATTAACAATGGAGAGTTAAAGTGCAAGTGGCCTGTTCTAAACAGTTCATTTGACAGATTTTTAGCTTGACACTGAACATGAGGTAGCAAGTCTAGCCGCCAGGTAAGTAAACATAGTAGTACCTTGGTGAAGCAGATGGAAACTTGTGGGAACAACCGCCATCGGTGTCCAGCGTAGTTTGTTTTGGTTCACGCGGCTTTGGGTCCTCCGTAAGCATAAACTTGTCCTGGTGGTAACGTTTTAGGTGCGCTCGTAAATTTGTGGTATTGCCGGAATATTTAACGTTAGTGCCACATAGCTTACGAACCGCGACGCTTTTATCCAAGTCGTTGCTTTCCTTCTTCTACCAAAGTGCTCCCACACATCTGCTTTTAAGCAGGCGGGTGCCGGATTTCTCTGAATATCGTTGGTAAACAGGAAGAGGTAGACGTCTGTGTAAAGTTAGTATGGGTAACTTGCTCTACACAGCAACACTAGCGGCTGGCTGACTAAATTGCTCTTCCTGCAACGCGAACGGGGGTAAACACGGGGGATTTGAATGGGACGTATGTATCGTACTCGCGGCTAAAAAATCTATACTTTCTTTAGAAGAAAATATTGATTTATATCGCAGAATCGATATACTTTACTTAAAAACATGAATGTAGTTATATGTAACGGATGATTTTGTATGTTGTGAGTTGGCTAGCAGAAATGTGAGGTGGCTAGCAGAAATGTGAGATAGCTAGCAGAAATGTGAGGTGGCTAGCAGAAATGGGAGATGGCTAGTGAGGTGGCTAGCAGAAATGTGAGATGGCTAGCAGAAATGTGAGATGGCTAGCAGAAATGTGAGGTGGCTAGTGAGGTGGCTAGCAGAAATGGGAGATGGCAAGCAGAAATGTGAGGTGGCTAGCAGAAATGGGAGATGGCTAGTGAGGTGGCTAGCAGAAATGTGAGATGGCTAGCAGAAATGTGAGATGGCTAGCAGAAATGTGAGATGGCTAGCAGAAATGTGAGGTGGCTAGTGAGGTGGCTAGCAGAAATGTGAGATGGCTAGCAGAAATGGGAGATGGCTAGCAGAAATGTGAGGTGGCTAGTGAGGTGGCTAGCAGAAATGTGAGATGGCTAGCAGAAATGTGAGATGGCTAGCAGAAATGTGAGGTGGCTAGTGAGGTGGCTAGCAGAAATGTGAGATGGCTAGCAGAAATGTGAGATGGCTAGCAGAAATGTGAGATGGCTAGCAGAAATGTGAGATGGCTAGCAGAAATGGGAGATGGCTAGCAGAAATGTGAGGTGGCTAGTGAGGTGGCTAGCAGAAATGTGAGATGGCTAGCAGAAATGTGAGATGGCTAGCAGAAATGTGAGATGGCTAGCAGAAATTTGAGGTGGCTAGCGAGGTGGCTAGCAGACATGTGAGATGGCTAGCAGAAATGGGAGATGGCTAGCGGAAATGTGAGGTGGCTAGTAGAAATGGGAGATGGCTAGCAGAAATGTGAGGTGGCTAGCAGAAATGTGAGGTGGCTAGTGAGGTGGCTAGCAGAAATGGGAGATGGCTAGCAGAAATGTGAGGTGGCTAGCAGAAATGTGAGATGGCTAGCAGAAATGTGAGATGGCTAGCAGAAATGTGAGATGGCTAGCAGAAATGTGAGATGGCTAGCAGAAATGTGAGATGGCTAGCAGAAATGGGAGATGGCTAGCGGAAATGTGAGGTGGCTAGTAGAAATGGGAGATGGCTAGCAGAAATGTGAGGTGGCTAGCAGAAATGTGAGGTGGCTAGTGAGGTGGCTAGCAGAAATGGGAGATGGCTAGCAGAAATGTGAGGTGGCTAGCAGAAATGTGAGATGGCTAGCAGAAATGTGAGATGGCTAGCAGAAATGTGAGATGGCTAGCAGAAATGTGAGATGGCTAGCAGAAATGTGAGGTGGCTAGTGAGGTGGCTAGCAGAAATGTGAGATGGCTAGCAGAAATGTGAGATGGCTAGCAGAAATGGGAGATGGCTAGCAGAAATGTGAGGTGGCTAGTAGAAATGGGAGATGGCTAGCAGAAATGTGAGGTGGCTAGCAGAAATGTGAGGTGGCTAGTGAGGTGGCTAGCAGAAATGGGAGATGGCTAGCAGAAATGTGAGGTGGCTAGCAGAAATGGGAGATGGCTAGCATAAATGTGAGATGGCTAGCAGAAATTTGAGGTGGCTAGCAGAAATGTGAGGTGGCTAGCAGAAATGTGAAGAAACTCAGCGAATGGAACAGAGCATGCATTTGATTACCCATACAGTTGTCCTCTTCTGATGAACAGTACCTAACACTAGAACTGCCAGTCAATGACACCCATCTCTATTGCGGTGATGGGTCATTTGACCCATGCATGTTTTGAAAGGGAGAATGTTGCTGACACACCATGACCAGTAGGTGGCGTATCTTGTTCTTCTTTGCGTCAGAAGGACCAGGCTGTTGTAAAAACATGGTGGCACATGAAGTGAAACAAAATGTTAAAGCCTCCTTGCAAATGAAAATAGATTTTTTAAATAAACGGTTAACATTATTGTAACGAAAAAAATACATTGCTTTTTCAATGGTTATCAATTAATTAATTAATCAATTAATTTAGCTTAACCGACGTTGAGTTTTAACAATAAGCTATTGATAATAGTTGATATATAACAATATTACATAGAGAAAATATAATGATTTTTTTTGTGTGTGTACAGATGCACGTTAGGGTTAGGGTTAGTCTGAATACAACAAGCTTTGATTGGAGATAATCGGACAAACCCAGCCATTTGGAGAGGCACATACATGCAACTCAACTCTATATAAAGCCATAAAAGGAACAGAAACCAGAGTTGTGTTATCCTCTAGATCAGGGGAGGGCAAATATTTCAGCTCAGGGGCCACATCAACACGTTGAAATTATATGAAGGGCCACATTTGTTATGTAATTTGTTCATACTAAATGATTTTTGAGCCAGAAAAGGGCAATAATTAAAATGTATACACATAACATATATACTGGAGGTGTGTTATATCTAAATAACTTTAATTCAGATTCAGACTGCAAAGTTTTTTTTGTAATTCCTCTCAAAACTGTTTTAATACCTTCCTTGGGCCTGATGGAATTGCCTCAAGGGCCGGATTCGGCCCGCGGGCCTTAGTTTGCCCACCCCTGCTCTAGATTGTAAATCCTGTGTAATGTAAATGATTTTAATTGTAATGTGTGTGTGCACAATTATTTAATACAGGGATGTCAGGGATAAGGCCCGCGGGCCGGATCCGGCCCGATAGCAGGTTTCATCTGGCCCGAGGTGTTATGGGTAAAAAAATGACTAACTATTTGCATACAGTCATAATCAACTGTGTGAATAAAATAAAGAGGCTTTCATGATATGACTGATATACTGTATGAAAATCGAATACAATACATAAATTAAAACGTACCATTTTAAAACATAGTTTATCTGCAGCAAGTATGAAAAACCGCCAGTTGCTGCCCTGACAATCACGCTTTTTAGCGTTACTCACTGACTGCCACGGATGATTGGACAGAAAACATTATCTTGAATTCTAGACAGTTCATAGTATGGGTGTATAAATGCGCATGTGGCACAGAGGGATTTAATGGTAAAGCTTAATCGTAGAAAAAATGCTATCGAAAAAGAGAAAATTTTCCAAATGAAATTGGCTATGTGGGAGACTCAGCTATCCCAGGACAACCCCGTACACTTCCTGTGTCTAAAATCTCTACCTGTCAATCACCAGCGTATGCACATTTTCAAGAACTCGCTGTCCCGGCTTAGATGCAAGTTTAACAATTGATTCACTGTCTTCGATCAACTGAAGAAGGACTTTGCACTTTTTCCCCTACATTCACCGTCAAAGCTTCAGATGTACCAGAAGAGCTACAAATGGAGCTGATTGAAGTGCAACACTGTTGAAGAATAAATTTGCATCTATTGGTTTGGAATCCTTGTATCAATGTCACCACATTATTTAAAAATTACAGAATTCGCAGCAAAAGTACTTTGTATGTTTGGGACAACATACCTATGCGAACAGGCTTTCTCGGTTATGAATATTAACAAGTCCAAATTGCGCAATAGGCTGGCACACGAAAATCTCAATTACAGAATGAAAATCGCAACAGCCCAATAATTGGTCCCCGATATTGACCGGCTCGTAAATGCCAAGAAATGTCTAGCGTCAACCAGCAAAAATAAATGTAATAGCCTCCCTTATATAGCGGTCCATTCCAAATCTACGGAAAACAGGTCACATGTCTAAACCAGCTTTTTGGAAAAATGTATATAGTTATTTTATTACTCAGATTGTTAACATAGAAGCCTATTTATGTTTCTGTTCTCATTTGTTATAAAACCTGTCAGCCAATGAGAGCCAATATAATTGACATGTGACCTGGATACATGTGTATATATGTATATATATATATAGTGATGGTGTTAATAAAGCTTCACCTGGTTCCAGTGTGTGCACGGATCTCTACAGTGTGTTCTTTATTTTGCTCTATGTTCATAAACGAGTAAATAGGCAGAAGGGTCGAAAGCTAATTATTATTTTAACACAAAAATATGTGTAACTAAAGAGTTATTTGAAATGCGTTCTGTGCCACTTATAAAGCAATTCGTGACACACTTTCTGATTCTCTGGTTTAGATTTAAATAAGAATTACCTGCAATATTTGAAATGTATAACTAGTTAATAACACCGACATTCCAATACAATATATGTAAATAATAAAAGATACATGCTTTAGTTTGTGCTAATGATTGGTTTTAATTTAATGCACTTATCTAATTTACTTAAAATGTAGACCTGTTCTTGTCAATGATGCTTAAGAAAAGGCATTTTGTTCAACTTGGAGGCTATTTGTTAAAATTACATCTTTGCTTCATGTAGTAGGCTAACCAAACATTGTGTTTTTTCATGTTCCAACACTACATTGTTTGGTCTCTAGGCCTTTTGAATGATGTGTCAGAGTCAAGAGTCTAATGGTTTTAACAAAAAAAGTATCCGGCCCCCATAAGGTCCCATATAAACACATCCGGCCCGCCACTTAATATGACTCTGACAACCCTGATTTAATACAATTACTTTTAAAAAACAAAAAGAATGTCAGATATCATCAGCTCCTTGTCCTGCAATGTTTCCTCCAACATCATATACTTTAAAATATCATTAGCTAGCAAAACTGAGGTTATCTTGCTTAAAGCATATAAATATACAGTCGATAAAAAATCAAATGTAATTACTACTGCAAAAGATGATCGAAATAAGTGAATAAAAAAGAGTAAAAAAGTTAAAAAAAAAAATCATAGTTAACCAGTTCTCATTTTCTATGGGGTTATAGCTGGGGATATCATTTACCTAACCCTAACCTTATTAATATTTTATTTCACAGCAATTTGAACAGGTAGGTCGATTTCAGATGCTTTTTGAATTATTACTTGGAAAAATGACACTAAACTGCAAAACACATGGAGAGTTTTGATTCTCACCAGGTATGCTGATCGCTGCTCAGTTGTTACATGATTTGTCTATATAAAGAATATTATGATAACTGGTCGATAAGGGGTTGATTGATTGTGTTACTCGTCTGCCCTCACCTGTCAGTCTTGAAATCTGTATGTTGGCCGACTGAAAAAAAACTGAAGTGAAATACCAGCCACAGGCAATTTAAAGGCGATAAGGTAATACTTCAAATGAAACAACTAGTATTGTAACCATGTTTTCAAATATCTTCATAGATTGTAATTTCTTATTTAACCATACAGGCCGATTAAGAACAATGTCTCCTTTCCAACAGCAACCTGGGGAGCAGCTGGGATTTGAACCCAGGACGACATACACACAAAGCATGTACTCTACCACTGAGCTACCAACTGCTCCGTTTGTGCTGCTCCATTATTTGTGTATACATTCATAGTCAATAGTTTGCACAGATCCACTCACTCAACAGCAATTCTCTAGTTTCACATTGTGGAGTATCACTGAACACATCACAACTATGAAATTAAGCCACCCTTTGTGTTGATGACAGTTTCACAAGGTTGTCATCTGGGATGCATTTCAATTTACATGCCCGCCTCCTTCCCTCACACGTTTGAGCCAATCAGATGTCTTGAGGTTGGAATACAGAAAACCATCTGTATTCCTCATGGCTGTACTGCACTAGACCGCATGTTGGCAATAACAGCTCCAATGAACAAAAACAACAGAATATCGTTAATTCGGACAATTGCAAGAACTTTGAAAGTTCAAGCGTACCGATGATACTGGCCGTCACGCGGACCGCCACAGGACCACCTCATGGCGAACCCTTTGCACTTGACTGACTGCCTGTAGTCAGTGACCCATTAACAACACCAGGCTTTAGGGATTTTCCCTGGGGACTCTTTGCCTATCCTGTACTGCAGTTATCTTTGGATCCTGTTTCGTTTGGGGCATTTCTGTATTCGATCTTGGATTTCTTTGGGTGATTTACTTTGCCAGCGAGAAATATTGAGGCATGTGACATGAGACATGTGGTTAGATCTATGCAGACAAGAAGTCTCTGTACACTTCAGGTTTTATCCTTCCCTGCCATCACCAGTTGCATCAAAAAAGATAAGTGAGAATATTCCATTGGCAGCCAGCCATGTCCATAACTTCAACCTCGACACCTTACTTCACATGTTGGCATGTCCGTTCCTAAAATAGTCTCCTCTTTCCATCACCTGTGAGGTACTTATGTTGATAGTATTCTCTTTTGTCCACAATATGTTTTTCCAGAAATCGCAATGCTGTTTTTTCATAGATTTTATGCCATCTGTTTGAGGCCTATGTATTTCCGCTGACAAAGTCATTTGTGGATGATGTTTACCTTGACTAACATAGCTACCTACTGTATGGTGTTACTGATCTCTCTCATCTCATCTTCAACCGCTTATCCGGGGTCGGGTCGCGGGGGTAGCAGCTCTAGCAGGGGACCCCAAACTTCCCTTTCCCGGGCAACATTAGCCAGCTCTGACTGGGGAATCCCGAGGCGTTCCCAGGCCAGTGTGGAGATATAATCTCTCCACCTAGTCCTGGGTCTTCCCCGAGGTCTCCTCCCAACGTGCCTGGAACACCTCTCTTGGGAGGCGCCCAGGTGGCATTCGTACAAGATGCCCGAACCACCTCAACTGGCTCCTTTCTATGCAAAGGAGCAGCGGCTCTACTCCGAGCTTCTCACCCTATCCCTTTCTGAGAAAACCCATTTCGGCCGCTTGTACCCGCGATCTCGTTCTTTCGGTCATGACCCAGCTTTCATGACCATAGGTGAGGGTAGGAACAAAGATTGACCGGTAGATCGAGAGCTTTGCCTTTCGGCTCAGCTCTCTTTTCGTCACAACGGTGCGGTGAAGCGAATGCAACACCGCCCCCGCTGCTCCGATCCTCCGACCAATCTCCCGCTCCATTGTTCCCTCACTCGCGAACAAGACCCCGAGGTACTTGAACTCCTTCACTTGGAGTATGGACTCATTCCCTACCCGGAGTAGGCACTCCACCGGTTTCCTGCTGAGAGTCATGGCCTCAGATTTAGAGGTGCTAACCCTCATCCCAACCGCTTCACACTCGGCTGCGAACCGATCCAGTGAGTGCTGAAGGTCACCGACCGATGAGGCCATCAGGACCACATCATCCGCAAAAAGCAGTGATGTGACCATCAGCCCACCGAACGGGAACCCCTCCCCCCCATGACTACGCCTTGATATCCTGTCCATGAATATTACAAACAGGATTGGTGACAAAGCGCAGCCTTGGCGGAGGCCAACCCCCACCTGGAACGAATCCGACTTACTGCCGAGGACACGGACACAGCTCATGCTTTGAGCGTACAGAGATTGGATGGCCCTGAGAAGAGACCCCCTCACCCCATACTCCCGCAGCACCTCCCACAAAAGATCCCGGGGTACCCGGTCATACGCCTTCTCCAGATCCACAAAACACATGTAGACTGGATGGGCATACTCCCAGGCCCCCTCCAGGATCCTTGCGAGAGTAAAGAGCTGGTCCGTGGTTCCCCGGCCAGGACGAAAACCGCATTGTTCCTCTTCAATCTGAGGTTCGACTATTGGCCGAACCCTCCTTTCCAGCACTTTGGAGTACACTTTACCAGGGAGTTACTGATCTGTCGGACAGATATGTAATTTCATTTTGCTGTGCATTCTGTAGTCAGCAATACATTTGCCAGTGTTAAGAAAACCAGTGCTTACTTTATTAGAAGTAAATTAACTACCGTAATTTCCGGACTATTGAACGCACCAGAATATAAGCCGCACCCACTGAATTAAAAAATATATATTATTTTGAACATAAATAAGCCGCACTGGTCTTTAAGCCGCACGTGCATACCGGTACATTGAAACAAATTAACTTAACACAGGCTTTAACGAAACACGGGTTGTAACAAAAATAAATACGCTTTAACGAAACACGGGTTGTACTGTTCTCTCAATGTGTTTTACTCCTCTTGAGTGTTAACATGAATAAACAGCCAAACTCGTATCAACCAGCCAGGTGAGCGAGCGCACTTGCTCCTTTAATTACTTCCACATAGTAATCAACTTGACATCACTGAAACGGAGTGAAACTAAAAAAGAGAGAATACACGATGGACTTAATGAAATACTATTAACAACAAGCAAACGTGCAACTACCGTTATCTGCATAGCTAAAATACTTCAAACAATCCGTTCTTTGTACAAACCTAGAAATAGGCATAACGTGACTATAACATATGTTATGGAATTTTATGATCATTCAAGAAGCTTAATACATGTAAGTCTCATAGATGTTATTTAGGCCAAGAGGCACAAAGAAAGGGATGCTCAGAAACCTTCTAGCTATACTGGGGTGAACAGGGATGACATCTGTATGTCTTAAGAGGGGCCCAATGCTAGAAATAGATTACTTTACTTGTGATGGACTGTCAAAGCAACTGTATGGGTTTTACGTTCACCTTCATATGTGCCTCACCATAAAAGGATATGTACCAGGCCTCCCCTTTACTTGACTGGGGAGTGAACCTCGTGTTTTATGACAGCTCCATACATCACCCATAGTATACTGTATAGTTTGTTGAGATTATCTGATGGCCTGATCTGTTCTCCATTGAGTATTGTTTAGGTTGGTGTGTCAATGAGTGTGCGTAACTTCATTCCTTTAAATACCCCTGCAGAAGTTCTTCTCATTAGGTCAGTCTGATCCAGCACAGGTTATTGTCCTGTTGTCTGATGAAGGCTTTCCTCAAACCTATTCTTCAAGCTTGCTATAGGGATTGATCTGATCAATGCAAAAGCTTAAACCTGTATTTGAGAAATGGTTTCTTAATTGCAATTAAACCTGTTAAAAGTGTCAACTGTATCATACTCTCGTGCGTCTTACTTTAAGTTCGAATTCAGCGATTAAAGTCTAAAATTTCCACGACACATAACGAAAATATATAAACAGAGCACTTACATTCATTGCTTTCTGAAGGAAGCGCATAACACAACTTTAAGAAACCAACAAGCTAGCATGTCGTCTTTCTTCCTGTTTCCTCCTTTACACTGAACGTAATACCTAACGTAAACGTAGTACCGTAATATTTATAATAGAGGAACCAACTCAATTACCTTAACGATAAGAGCGCTATCAACAAATGATATTTAACGTCACAGAATGTGTTTTTTTTATGTGAAAGAAAAATTCATATATTAACCACGTCGTTCTTTAAGCCGCGAGGTTCAAAGCGTGGGAAAAAAAGTTGCGGCTTATAGTCCGGAAATTACGGTAAGTTACTAACTCAGTTACTTAATCTGCCGACTGCACTATGCTTAATGTTTGTACTCTCCATTTACCACTTGCACAGGTATTTTCCACCGTTATTGCCCTCTTCACATTTGGTACATTGTTGAACTGAATACCTGCACATTTACTCATCCATGTCAACTGCACATCCTCACAGCATATTGAATACATGCACATTTACTTCTCCATGTCTATTGCACATCCTCACACTGTACTGAATACCTGTACATTTACATATCCATATGAACTGCACATCCTCACACTGTACTGAATACCTGTACATTTACATATCAATATCAACTGCACATCCTCACTCTGTACTGAATACCAGCACATTTACGTATCCATATCAACTGCACATCCTCACTCTGTACTGAATACCTGTACATTTACTTATCCATATGAACTGCACATCCTCACACTGTACTGAATACCTGCACATTTACATATCGATATGAACTGCACATCCTCACACTGTACTCTGAATACCTGTACATTTACTTATCCATATGAACTGCACATCCTCACACTGTACTGAATACCTGCACATTTACTTATCCATATGACTTAACCTGTGCATGGAAGTGTGGAAGTGACATAACCTGTGCATGGAAGTGATATAACCTGTGCATGGAAGTGACATAACATGTGCATGCAAGTGACATAACATGTGCATGCAAGTGACATAACATGTGCATGCAAGTGACATAACATGTGCATGCAAGTGACATAACATGTGCATGGAAGTGACATAACCTGTGCATGGGAGTGACATAACCTGTGCATGGATGTGACATAACCTGTGCGTGGATGTGACATAACCTGTGCTATATGAAAAATAAGTTATGCTACAGGATGGCACGTGCTTTACAATGAAGTCATGTCGGTCCCAACTCACTGAAGAAAATACCAAATAAATAAACACTTTAAAAAAACATAAAATGAGTTGTTCTTTTGGAACAGGGTTACAAGATACTGAGGACACGATCACACTGAACATTCTAACACGCCATGCTGTGGGGTGCTGGGACAGGTCGGTCTTTGAAACGTTCAACCACTCTACTGATGAATGATCAGCCAGAAAACATTGGCACTATTGTACTAGGATGTAACTAAGTCTTGGTATTGGGATCAGAAGAGAAAAAACTAGCAAGTGACTAGAGAGTTACTGGTAAGGCTAAATCTGAGTGGCTGGAAAACTAAATCACACCCAAGCTTAGAAAATCCACTAACCAAACAAAAACATAACATAAACAAAAACCCTTTATAAATGAGCATCGATTAAAAATGTAAGTCATATATATGAAAAAGTTATCTTATTCCCTGACACTGTTCCCCTGTGTCTGCCAACAGTACATTCTGCAGGTCCAATGGCACCCTGTTAATATGATTTAAAATCCATTGTTGATCTTGACTTACAGTGCCAACAGAGAGGATTTAAGTAATAGCTTTCTTCATTGCTTACTCTGCACAGTCCATGCAATTCAATGCCCCCCACATACTGAGGTTTGTCAATTGTAGCAAGTGGGCATAATTGATATACTATTACTGAAATCAGATTACTGCAATAGGACTAGACTAGGCCATATTGTTTCCACACTCCATGGTGTCTTGATGCAGATTGCATTTTTATGATTATTAATTGTCAAGATACCAAGCCAGCGTCAGACTGCAAAATGTAGACTAGGTTTTCGGAATTTATTGCTCACAGCAGATAAAAAATGCACACACTGAGTCAGCAGGTGAAGTAACTTATTAGTGAGTGTTGGATGAGTAACCCACAGGTTGCTGGATAAAATCCTTTAGCAGACATTACGTTTATTTAAATTGCTCTGGCTTAATTAATAAAAGTAAAAAATATTAGGGCTGTCTAAGTTAACGCTGCGATTAAATTGAAAATCTAAACGCTGTTAATACATTTGTCACAGTTTAAAATAATGATTTTTTTCATAGTAATAGTCTTCACTTGAGCAGGAGCTGTCTGGAGGGTGGAGTCGACATTAATGATTTCTTCTTTTTGCAAATTAACCTGAGTAAATATTTTCTGAGCTTGGCTGTTATCTGACGATGCAGAGCTGACCCTGTGACTCGCACAAGATAGCTGCCCATTCCAATACGAATTTAAACTAAATTCAGAGTCAACTTTTTTTTTTAAAACACACAGTGAGTGCTTTTTATAAAATCTCTTGCCACTAGATTTCCTATGGCGCTGTACTAACAGGCTGTGAGTTTAGATGTTTTGTTGAGATTTGAGTACATTAGCTCAAATGTCCTTTCATCTTAGTAAAAGTCCTTTATGTCTGCGGGTTTTGGAATTCTATCAAGGCCACTTCCCAGAAACCAACAGTGTTGTTGTATAGCTCAGACTTAAATTGGATAGAAATGTCTCGAAGAGTTACTAGGCAGCATTATGTAAAAACCTCTGTTTTCACACTGTTAATGGTGTGTCCCGCGAGTTTGTTGATTTTATCAAAGTTGCAGATCGATGACATGTTTATACGGCGCCAACTTTTAACGCTGTCAAGCCAGCCAAGCCATTTCACGATTTCCCTTTCTGTTTTCTCATCTAGAATTGCCTCCACTTCAAATGTTTTTTTTAACCACAATTATATTTGAGTAATTAATGTTCGTAAAAGGTCTGAATTTCATCATCATTATTATTTGTTATATTCTTTATACTCGCGGGATGTATTCTGTTGTTGTTAAATATTTATCTTTGTATCGTTTTTTTCATTGCCCTTGCTAAACGCACCTCTCAACTCTGAGTCTAACAGCGTCGCCAACGTGAAACTTAATGTTGATTCGATTTTTTATCTGCATTCTACCATAGAGGTGAAATTTTCTCCACAAACATCAACAGGTTTAATTTTAATGGACCAATGGGAGCTATGATTGTAACCATGGATTAAATCTTGAATCACATCAACATACCGTGTGTGTTTGCAGCAGTGAGATTTCTCTACATTCGTGATTTAATTGGTTTTATTAAATGTTTCAACAATGCTCGCTGTGACCCAATTTCCTGTGGCAAGATGTTTTTTTGCCTTTTTTTTCATTATCATTTCAAAATAGAAATTCCTTCCTCCTGTCCAAATGGACTTTTTTGGGTATTCTACTTTCCTTTAATATATCTTCAATAGCAGACCTCTACAGTGTTTGTATTTCTCAGCACCCAAATGCAGCCGTATTTACTTAATACATCTCTATGTGTTAGCATTCATTTCCAAGCAATTATCAGACATGTCAACAAAATCCATCTTCAATAAAAAATGTATATCAAGAACAATAAAAAAAATGCTAATAGCTACAGGCCTGTGTATCGTGTACACATCCTGGGCCACTGTCACGAAACATGCACGGTGTAGTGCAGAGGTAGAGCCGATTACTTTTGTCAGTGTTTAAAATGAAAACAAACACCAACAAACCGAATGGAAAAACATACACTAAATTAAATCAAATTGCGCTACACAAGCGACTTGCTAACGTATTTAAAACAGTGACATAGAACAACGAACACTCAGCTCATACAAAACGTGACATAGAAATACTATCTGATAAATGCCCCTGCTAATTGCTAACCTATGCCCCGGTGTTCAGGTAAACAAAAACAGCTGTGCTAGAAGGACAAAGTTCACAGGAAAAACAGGAAGTGCAACAGTCCAATCTCTGAAGAGAACTCCCATCGTCAGGCTCCGCTGGCTCATTTTAATGGCTTCTCATTCTGTCATGCAACCTTCAGGTGTAGTGCAGGAAAGAGCCAGGCATCGTATTCACTCAATAATTAAATTACAACAACGACGAACGGCTACACAAAACTCAAACTGTGACTTAAATAAAAATGCACATAGACGGCGATTTAATAAACATCCAAAAACAGCTTATACTAAGACAACACTC
Source organism: Dallia pectoralis (assembly GCA_029465975.1). Classification (NCBI taxonomy): domain Eukaryota; kingdom Metazoa; phylum Chordata; class Actinopteri; order Esociformes; family Umbridae; genus Dallia; species Dallia pectoralis. The sequence goes on along the minus strand of CM055742.1, from coordinate 15,136,132 downwards.
ACTTACCTAAATCTGTGTTTTTTAAATAATGAGAACTAAAACCAAACTAGAGTGCTAAATAGCCCCGGTGATTGCTAACAAGCCCCAGCCGTGCTAAAAACAAAACAATAACCCGAAACAGGAAGTGCACCCGACTAAACTTCCCGAGTGGAACAAAACTCACCACAACCGTTACACCATTGTAAAACATCAAACATCTTGCTGTTGTTAAAACCCTTAACCCTTATCGGTTATTTAACATACCAGGCCACATTGCCCATGTTTGTAAAACATCACCCTTACCCTTAGCTGTTATACAAATCTAAATCAGGTTTATTTGCGTTTATTTAAGTCTGTTTGCACACACAAGCATTATTTTCTGACCAATAGCTGCAGTGTTGGAGCACACATTGCAAACAAAGCAAAAGACACAACACGAACAGTCAAGAGAACCTGCCTAATTGGCATATGTACTGGGTTAACATGTAATGTGTTTTCATTTAGTAATATATTCAGTGCAAAAGAAGAGCAATGTCCGATTGTAGTACAGGATGTCCACCGTGGTAATTTGTATCAGAGCTAATAGCTTCCATGGTGGGTAATGCGGGAAGGGGGGGGGCTAAGGACAGTTTAGTGCTAGAGGCACAGATGCATATAATCACCAAAATGTTGGCCTGGTTCTTAGGATTCTCATGATGTTCTCATGAGACTTTTGTTAGTATTGCTAAAAGTATACGACCATGCCTGAATCTATTCAACTGACACAGACTGCTGCTGTATGTTGAATTTGTAGCTGTCTCTGGGCAGTTTACACTATAATCATCTAATGCTAGTGTGCCAGTTAGCACCTGTCATATACTTAGGCTCACACTCCAACAACTAACGTTAGCATGTTAGCTACTAGCATCTAGCTACTTACTCTTGTATGTGTAGGCTCCATCACTGGGTGGATTGTATTCAAACAACTATTGTTAGTGTGCAAACTAACTAGCTAGCCACTACTGTATTTGTAGGCTCACTCAAACAACTAGGCAGGTTACAATGTTGTTTAATAGGCAGGATACACTATGTTAGTTAAAAGGCTGGTTACCATGCTGCTTAAAGGGCAACTTCACCGAAAAAACATATTTTTTCTCACTTATCGTGATCACTTATGTAGTAGAAATGTAAAAGCATTTTTGAAATTGGTGCCTTCTAGGCAGAGAAAAAGATTAAAATGTGTTTTTGGCTCATGTGGATGAAATACACCAAAACCAGGCAGAAGGGAAGGCTATTGCTACTAGCTAATTGACTGGAAAACAGAAGACACCGGTTAACATGAGTCTCCGTGACGATTTTCTTGATAAAGTAATTTAAATACTAGCCTTGCGTTGTACCGGGATGTTTATCCAACACAAGGAAAGGACATGTAGTTAGTTTCCATCGTTTTCCTGTTGAACATTTAGAGCGGTGCAAACAGTGGCTGCGGGCTATCAACCACCCCAAGTTCCAAGAATATTTGTAATTAATAAAAGTATATACATTTCTTCATATTTCCCTGTACTCTTTTGTAAATCAAAGTAATACATTATAAACTTTGAACTTTTATTATTTTTAAACATAATATAAACAATTTCACACTGATAGCTCTTCCAGAGCTTCAGCAGTTTCTTGATAGCCACAGTATTGTCCGTCACTAGCTGGAAATCTCCGTCTAATGTCCTGAACAACACAGGCAGGCAAAACAAGACGATATAGCCTTTGCCCAGTCTCTCTCCTTGCAGGACCCATTCCACAAAATGACGGTAGGCTGTTAGGCGATATTGTCTGAAAACAATAAGCACAACGTTAGCAACGCAAGCTATTTGCACCTACAATAGGCTAGCTAGCATATATGTAAATATAACCAATAGCTCAGCTAACTGACGTGAACAACAAATAAATACTCACTTATACTGAAGCGTCCGTTTGTCCCTGCGGGCTTTGGCTGGCGTTTCCAATTGACCTTCGGAATCCTGAAATAAGTTTCCAAAACTCGTGTGGATCAAAGCTGGGGTGCTCTATTACGCATGCTGGCGGTCCCGTTTCTAATGCAGATTCAGTTATTTCTTCAAGAAGAAAATGGCATAGCTGAAATTCGCAACAGCAGTGGGACTCTATCTGTGTCCATAGGCGCACAGCGAGAGCACTGGCACCACCAGTCCGCCCCAGCTTGACTCTGTACGGGCTCTTCCTCATGACCGCCAGGCAAGCTTCGCTCCTCTGCAGCAGCAGCCTCTTGTTCCTCCGTCAACCGCAACTGTGTTTCGCTGTATTGCGGCTCGTACAGGCAGCCACGAACATCGGATTCGCGCAACAGATCTTCAAAATCCCTTTCTTACAATTCGTCTTCAAAATTACATTCTGTCATTGTGTTTAGTCTAAAACTCGCATTTCTCCACAACAAGCCAGATCGGGTTAGCTTAGCTACAAGATGGCTGACACTGTTTTGAGAATCTTTGACGAGGCCCCACCCCATATGGGCGGGTTTAAAAAATGCGGAAGTAGCGTCTACTTCTGTCGTAGTATATAGCCTCTTTTAAAAAATCCTCCAATGACGTAAAACTCGTCATTTTACGCCATTGGAGGATTTTTTCTTGACTTAAAATCAAGATATCGCTCCGCAGATGGAGTTGAGGGTGGGAGTAAGGTCATTGGAAAATACTACCATTTGTCTACTGATACAAAGCTAAATGCAAAATCGGTGAAGTGGCTCTTTAATAGGCCGGTTACAATGCTGTTTAATAGGTTACTATGTTGGTTAAAAGGCTGGTTACCATGCTGCTTAATTAGCAGATTGCTATTTTGGTTAATAGGCTGGTTACATGCTGCTTAAAAGAGAGGTTATTTTGGAGTTTAATAGGCAAATTACTATGCTGTTGAATAGTCAGGTTAATAGGCTGGTACCCACATTGGTTAATAAGCTGGTTACTATGCTGGTTAAAAGGCAGGTTACTATGTTGGTTAATAGGCTGGTTACTATATTGGTTAATAGGCTGGTTACTATGCTGGTTAAAAGGTAGGTTACTATGCAGTATAATAGGCAGGTTATTATGCTGGTTAATTGGCAGGATACTATGCTCACATAATATATATTATTAATTATTATTAAACGTATAACTGGACATTGGCAGTTGATATCAGTACACAGTCGACAACGGATGGCAGCAAGCACCCATCACAATTTCAGCAGAAATTGTACCCTATCTAGTTATTATTTGCAGTATTTATGTATTCGCTGGTCTAAATGCCAATGTTTTAACCAATCCCTTTTCCACCAAAACATATTACGTAAACGCATTACTGATTCAGCCACATTGCCTACCATCTGCTTGGCCAATTATCCTAGTAGTAAACTTAAATCATTTAGATCCCAATACAATACATTTGGCAATGAGGATACAAATATTTGGTTTCAGCACACATCTAACAGCAAAACAGTTGTTTGCAGTCCCAGGATAGGATGTTGCCTGGTATTGTGGTAATATAAGAGGAAATATTTTTCCACCAAATTCAAAGTTTACGAAAAAATTCTCCATGGGTTCCTAAGGCCAAATTTGAACACTTTCAAAAAATATTGATCTATGTCAATCTAGATATAGTGAAGGAGCAATTTCGACAATATGTTATTGTACTAGGTCTACAGCCATCTTATTTTTTAGGAGAGAACTTTTGTTGTCATGAAATCATTTCTAAACCACCATGCTCTGTTCATTTAATTATTCACTTGTTTTACAGTGTTTACTGTCGGAGTAGCCCCTAGACGTATAAGGATAATATATTTTAATTGGCATGTGTTAGTAAGCACTCCCTCATCCCATTCTTTTTATCATGGAGTTGCACTTTTGGTCATCAGGTAGCCTTTAGCATTTGATTGTGACATCTGCATTCTGCAGATATGCAGAACTAATAAAGGTTCATGTTTTGGCATTCACACCTCTTGTTAATCTGTGGTAAATTCCATAATATACACTAACTACCCTTCAAAAGTTTGAGGTCACTTGATAATGCCAAAGAAAAACACGTGTCAATTAAACTAAGATAAAATTAATTAGACATGCAGTGTAGACATTGTTGATTGCGGATTAAAGAAACAATTAAACTGGCCTTCAAGGTAGTTGAGTATCTGGAGAATAAGCAAATGAGGGTAAATTACAGGCTCAAAATGGCCGTAAACAAAAACGTATTTATGAAACTTATCTGTCCTTGTTTTGAGAAATTCTGTCTATACCATGAAAATCTTCGACAACAATGTATACTCATCCCCTTACAGAATCTGAATAGGAAGAGTGTTAGTGCAAAACTGAGCAAGAGGACGAATACATTAGTGTCTAGTTTGTGAAACAGACTACTCAAAAGGTCCTCAACTGGCAGCTTCACGAAATAGCACCAGCAAAACATCAATCTCAATGTCAACAGGTGACGCAATGATGCTGGCCTTTTTAGCAGTGTTGCAAAGAAAAAGCCATATCTCAGACTGGCAAAAAAAAAAGAAAGATTAAGATGTACAAATATACAGTAATCTATCGTGCATGTGTGGAGGCAATCCGATGGTCTGGGGGTGCTTTGGTGCTGGGAGATTAGGAGATTTGTACAGCGCAAATGATACAAACCATGCTTGGTGTTGTGCAGAGGAAAGAACCAAATGCAGAACGTTTTTCTTGTTTGTGGGATTTTTATTAAAATAAAGACGACAAAGAGTACAAACATAAACACTGTACTTAATAACAAAACCGGGATATGAACCACAAAACCCTCAACGACTTGACAATGTTACATTAAACAATTAACAAACCTACAATTTGTGCACACTAATGACCTAACTGCTAGATACACTTTAACTTTATATTCTGTATATTGACTCTATAGAATCCCACTGTCATCAATCGAGCGGCGTAGTGTGGTGAAAGCCATGTAGCTCTCATGATTCACGGGTGTGTTCTGTGGGTTCATATGTTGGGTTCTTGTGTGTGCTTGTTTCTGTCTCCATCTTGTGGTTGTTCTTATTGTTTCGTCCTGGTGCCTTCCCTTCCCTTGTCATTTGTTCCTGCCATTTTACTCACCTGTTGCTTGTTAGTCCTCGTTATGTTTAGTATTTAGTCTCCCCTGTGTCACTGTGTGAGTGTCGGGCATTGTTTAAGGTACGTTGTCTCTGTGTCGTTGTTTCTTGTTCTGGCATCTTCCTCTGTTTGACCTTTTGTTTTGTTCTCTTGTATTGTTTAAGCTCCCGGTCTAAAGGACTCCTGGTGTGGGCCTGTTTGCCTGTCCAGAGTTTAATAAACCCCCAATACAAAAAACCACCTCTGCGCTTGTGTCCTCCACCTGCTTGGAAGCCCAACTATTACAGTAGCCAGTAATCCGTATAAATACGGTTTATTTATATAATCAAACACAAAACAGAGTACGGCGAAAAAGAACTAAACTGTGAAATAGAAATAATAGTGCGCATATATAGCGACTTACACAACATTCAACTTACAGTTCAGTTTCAGACCATATAACACTAACCCTCATATCACTGTGACATGTAACAATGCTAAGCACGTGCATACTATTAGCCACCCCTTTATAGCCCAGCTAATGACAAGTGCTAACAGCTGTTACTACAAACGTAAACAAGGAAGTGAACAAGGAAGTGCATTACCGAAATAGGTCCGTGTAGCAACGCCACCACACCATTCGTGACACCCACTGCAATTTGCACTCATCTATTCTGTGTATTCATTGGGTAACTGTATGTTGTCTTGCCCATGTTTGATTAATCTTTGCCAGGTTGCTGTTGCAAAAGAACATTTGTTATCAATCGGCCTACCTAGTTAAATAAAGGTTAAATAAAAAAACATACACCGATTACTAAATAAAACGGGGTGAGAGTAACAAGACACAATGAATTAAACGAGTTGAAACTGAAACTGAAGGAAAGCATAAAACACTGGATGTCCTCAGACCACCGTGACAGAAAACTTTATCTTGAAGAAGAAAGGCTAACACTGATATTTCGCAATGACATGCCAAACCCTGTGAATGTCGCTTGATTGGAGCGAATTTCCTCTAACAACAGGAGAACGATCCCCAAGCACGGCATCCAATTATGCAATAACTATTTATGGAGAAATCAGTATACTGGTATACTGTCTATAATCGAGGGGCAGGTTTAGTCAATGGATCTCAAACCTACTGAACCCTGATGTAAGAAATGCCAATAAAGCCAGTCCAAATTCTGGGAAGTCCAGTACACATGGAGGGAAATCGCTTTAGATTACCTCAACAAATTGACAACTAGAATGCCAAAGATGTCATAAATACCTCCTCGTTAAGGGTGTAGTGTTGTAATGTAACCAGTCGCAGGCAGGTAATCTCGATCGAAAATTTATTCAGACATCGAAGAGAACATATAACAGAAAAACTGGAATAAACTTGCGCTTCACTAAGGACTTACTAAGCAAAAGAAAAACAGCACTAACAAACAACACTCTCCAGCAGAAAGACATGACATGTAACAATGATCCACAAGACAGAGGAGCAAACAACCACACAACTACTGATTACTAATGGAAACCTGGTGTGAATAATAATGACATGACAAGGCAATGAATTGAGTCTGGGGATGTGTTCATGGAGATCTGGAAACCGGAAACACGGGGTGAAGACGTGAGTTTTCAGCTTACCGTGACAAAAGGTCTGCAACGTTTCAGCAAATTGAGGGTTCGTGCCAAACTCGCAGAGTTTGAAGGACACAAATACTTTTGTTCATTGATATCATTATGTCTACCCTTGTCAATTACTATATTTTCTCTGTAAGTTGTGTAAGATTAAATATTACAACAGAGTACCGTAGGCTACAGCACTAGCTATGTACTTGTGTAGCTCACCTCAGTGGCTAACGCTAGTTAGCAAAAAGGTCATTACAACGTAAGGTAACATTTGTAGGTATGTCTCTGCAAATACCAGTTATGCACGTGTTAACTACCAACCTGTGAACTGTCAGTTATGCGATGTGTTAACAAGACCTACACAAGACGGTTATGTTAAGACCACGCTAGGATGTCATTTATATTACATGAAACACGTTCTATGTCAAGTTTGGGTGTTTGAATACCAAAGAGCCCAACATGAACGTGTTACTTGAACCAACATTGCTTGACTTAGGGTCCATATGAAATGTTAATTTAAACCTTGTCACGGTGTAATGTTTCTCGACTTCGTGTCAATTTACGATCTGTTTTAAAGACTACGTCCTAAATGTACACTTTGAATGTTTCAGAACATATTAAATGTAGCATTTTGGACATATACATATAATTAACAGAGACACTGACATTAACCATCTCAGTCAATTAAGACAAACATTATTCTCACAATAAAAATCTAACATAATTTTTTTACTGACCGATTGTCACGAGTGGTTAGGTGGCGTTGCTACACGGTCCTGTTTCGGTGATGCACAGCCTTTGTTAACATTTTGTCTTCACGGCTGTGTCTATTTTTTAATTAGTGGGCTATAAAGGGTTACGAGCAAGTCACCACTTTGCTTCGCATTGTTTTCATGTCACATTATGTTAGAGGTGAGTGTTGTTTTTGTATAGTTGCTGTTGTTTTGAATGTTTGATTATAAGACGCTATATATGCGCACTTTGATTTCAAGTACAACAGTTTTAGTGTTTTTTCGCCGTTTACGGTTTGATTTAAGTTCGTGTCTTGAAATAAACCTGTTCTAAAACAGATTACCTGGCTCTGCACCTGGCTTCCTGCACTACACCCTACGGTTCGTGACAGAATGCGAAGCCCTTACGACAGCCAGCAGAGCCAGACAGTGAGTGGATTCTACGGGGGGGCAAGCTATAGCGCCCCGTCGGATGAAGCTCACCGTCGCCCCATGGAGAGAGGGAAGTAGAGTAGACCGGAAACACCACAGGAGCGGTGGGTACGTCTCCGGCCGTATGCCTTATATACACCACCTGTGCGGCATTCAGGGCCAGTAACATCGTGTCCGCGGTCGTTCTATAGAGAAGGAAAGAGGGCATCCCAGAAGCGCCCCAAAGTAATTTTCGGGGGGGAGCTAACGGGGTGTTCTGGGAGGAACGCGGGAAGAACACCCACGGCCCTGGTGCCGCAGCGACAGCCATCTACTGCTCCGGGGCTGCAGACAGGGCCAGCAAGAGCCTTGGAGCTGCAGCCAAAAGTCTGGCCACCAAAGCCTAGGATCCAGAGACTTAAGTGTGAGTGCCAGGACCGGCCCCTCCCACTTCAGCATGAGTGCCAGGACCAGCCCCTCCCACCTCAGCGTGAGTGCCAAGAGTGGCCCCTCCCACTTCAGCATGAGTGCCAGGACCAGCCCCTCCCACCTCAGCGTGAGTGCCAGGACCAGCCCCTCCCACTTCAGCATGAGTGCCCGGACGAGTGGCCCCTCTGCCAGAGTGTTTAAACGAGTGGCTCCTCCCTCCTCCGCCTGGGTTCTTCAGGTGGCAACTCCTCCATCCGCGTGAGCTCCTAGAGTGTCCCTTCCTATCTCCGCCTGAGCTCCCGGAGTGGCCCCTCCCTCCTCCGCCTGGGTTCCTCGGGTGGCCCCTCCTTTCTTCACCTTAGCTCCCAGAGTGTCCCCCCTTTCACCTGCCAGAGCTCCCAGAGTGTCCCCCCTTTCACCTGCCAGAGCTCCCAGAGTGTCCCCCATTTCACCTGCCAGAGCTCCCAGAGTGTCCCCACTTTCACCTGCCAGAGCTTCCAGAGTGTCCCCTCCTTCAGCCACCCAAGATGGCTGCCGCTACGCAGCCCAAGATGGCTGTTGGCCCAACGATGCCTGTAAGGGGCAGGACCCGCTGTCCTGGGCCGCCTCCGGAGCGGACAATAAACATTGCTCGGCCTCCGGCTAAGCCACCACCCCTGCGGTTTCCGCCCAAGATTGCGGTTAAACCGCCAAGGCCCATAAAGGGCTGGACCCGCTTCCCCCGTTGGGTTTTACTTTGGGGTCCGCTCCTTTTGCTCCCTTTATTTTTGTTATTTTTTGTGTTGGTTATCTGGGAGCTAGCCTTTTAGTGGGGGATTCTGTCATGAGTGGTTAGGTGGCATTGCTACACGGTTCTATTTCGGTGATGCACAGCCTTTGTTAACATTTCTGTCTTCACGGCTGTGTCTATTTTGTAATTAGTGGGCTATAAAGGGTTGTGAGCAAGTCACCACTTTGCTTCTCATTGTTTCTATGTCACATTATGTTAGAGATGAGTGTTGTGTTTGTATAGTTGCTGTTGTTTTGAATGTTTGATTATAAGACACTATATATGCGCACTTTGATTTCAAGTACAACAGTTTTAGTGTTTTTTCGCGTTTACGGTTTGTTTTAAGTTCGTGTCTAAAACGGATTACCTGGCTCTGCACCTGGCTTCCTGCACTACACCCTACGGTTCGTGACACCGATGGACACCAAAGCACCCAAACAACTTCTAAATTGATAGTTTTCCACAGATGAGTTGCTTTAAAAGAGAAGGCGGATCTATCCAACTCAGTAGTTACAAAATAATGTTTACGTTGGTAGCCGGTGTCAAATTGATGTCTACATGAGTTTCCACAGCCAGGGTTTCCTGAAGCTCGAATGCTAATTCGACAGTGGACAGGGGTCATCGTCGGCACTCAGACTGGTCTGCCGGCATATTCAATTCCCTAATGGCAGTGGCCTCTTTCAGTAGAATTTTGTCTACGTCTGCACTGAAGTATATATTTATTCAACCAATGTTTTTAACTCCCCAGTTCCGACGCTCACCTTGATTTTCAAATTCATTGCCAGCCATAGTTTTCCAGACCAAAGCTGCAGTCTGTTTAGAACGGGTATAATTCCTTGGTACCCGGGAGTAGGAACCCTCCCTCACCTCTAACTCTTAAATTCCTGTCTCTCACTCCTCCCTCTAAGATTAAATCCAGTCTAGGTAGACACAGCCAGGGGAGGCGACCGAAATGTAAGGTGGGCATAATGACCGTCACCATATTCTCTATGCAGTACACTGAATTTGACCAGAAGCCCTGGTCAAAAGAAGTGCCCTATGTAGGGAATAGGGTTTTATTTGGCTGGCAAATTGGGTACCAATAGCTCAGCTTTATTATTAATGTATGAGTCAGCTGGGTGGCCTAAGAGCCATTATGTCCCAGGTCACCTTGTGTGTGTGCGTCTCTACTCCCAGTAATAGTTTTTATTCAGGTTAAGGATCTTTTTGTGTGAGAGTAGGTGCGCACACAGCCCTTGCATGGGGATTGGATCAGTTAAATAATTAACGGTAGCGTACATATATAAATTGGAGAACTGGCCACCTGGAAGGCCGCTGTTTGCACCTCTGCAAGTTAATGGAACAGTGCTTGTGAACTTGACACCGTTTGATACCAAGGGAGGTCGACGCAAACAAGTGAGAGATTTGGACTGGAGAGCGAAGGAGACAGACGGCACAGGTGAAGACAGAGATATAGAGAAAATTGTATTGGAGAGAGACAGAGTGTTAAAGAGAAAGTAGAAAAGGGTAGAAAGAGTTTAAACAAAGGTTTTAAACAATTAAAAGTGCCCAGAAAAATTGTTTATCAATATAATTGTGATTTGTGCCTTAGGATCAGGGGAACGTTTTTAAAGGTGATAGGGAATATAGATTTCTGAGTTCACGCTCCCCCCAAGGATAGAAAAACAAACGTGTGCGTGAATGCATTATAAAACATTTGCAATAAGCACAGTAATAGGCCATAGATTTGTATGTGTGTGTTTAACTTTATGTGTTTAGATCAAATCTGAGTGAGTGTTATATTTAATGTTGGGGTAGCTCATTTTACATCATGCATATGAATTATTTAATTGACACTGTAGAAAGAAACATGTGTTCTGTTACATTTGCACTACTATTTACCTTTAGTTATTTACCTCTGTCTCTCTCTGGTGGTAATTTAATGTACATTCATTTAGCTAGTGAGATGTGATGTCATGTCATGTGACTTCCAATCAGGTAGTTTTCCCCACATGCAAATCTCGACTTAAACAGTGCCTTTAAAAGGTTTGTAATTATGTACTTTTATTCCCATTGCATCTTTTTTCAATTTGTAAAGAACTTGAAGTAATTTGGGGTTTGTAAACATTTAGTAAACTTCTTGAAGCACATAGTTATTCTTGGCTTTTCTGCTACGTTAGCCCCACCTTATGGTTTGGGTAATATTTTGTATGCAGCTCTCAGTGTATCTGTACTTATAAATGTATCCATAGTAACACTGATTCTTCTTCTATTACGTTTGATGGGATGGAATGCATGTGGGTAAGGGTCCCTTCAGAGTCTGTGGTCCTGGTTAATGCATCTTCATCTCAACCCACATGTTCTCCGTGATGGCAATTGGAGAAAAAACATGTATGTGTTCTTTGAGACCTTTTTGTGTGGTCTGTATTACATGAATGAGCCTGGTTCTCTGAAGGAGGGACCTGAATCAATGTGCAGAGAGCTGAGACATGAGTGTGTCTCCTCACACACAGGAATAGAGCTGAGACATGACTGTATCTCCTCACACACAGGGATAGAGCTGAGACGTGACTGTGTCTCCTCACACACAGGAATAGAGCTGAGACGTGACCGTGTCTCCTCACACACAGGAATAGAGCTGAGACGTGACTGTGTCTCCTCACACACAGGATATAGAACTGAGACGTGACTGTGTCTCCTCACACACAGGATATAGAGCTGAGACGTGACTGTGTCTCCTCACACACAGGAATAGAGCTGAGACGTGACTGTGTCTCCTCACACACAGGAATAGAGCTGAGACGTGACTGTGTCTCCTCACACACAGGAATAGAGCTGAGACTTGACTGTGTCTTCTCACACACAGGATATAGAACTGAGACGTGACTGTGTCTCCTCACACACAGGATATAGAACTGAGGCGTGACTGTGTCTCCTCACACACAGGAATAGAGTTGAGACGTGACTGTGTCTCCTCACACACAGGAATAGAGCTGAGACGTGACTGTGTCTCCTCACACACCGGAATAGAGCTGAGATGTGACTGTGTCTCCTCACACACAGGATATAGAGCTGAGACGTGACTGTGTCTCCACACACACAGGAATAGAGCTGAGACGTGACTGTGTCTCCTCACACACAGGAATAGAGCTGAGACGTGACTGTGTCTCCTCAAACACAGGAATAGAGCTGAGACGTGACTGTGTCTTCTCACACACAGGAATAGAGCTGAGACGTGGTTGTGTTTCCTCACACACAGGAATAGAGCTGATACGTGACTGTGTCTCCTCACACACAGGAATAGAGCTGGGACGTGGCTGTGTCTCCTCACACACAGGATTAGAGCTGAGACGTGACTGTGTCTCCTCACACACAGGATATAGAACTGAGACGTGATTGTGTCTCCTCACGCACAGGAATAGAGCTGAGACGTTACTGTGTCTCCTCACACACAGGAATAGAGCTGAGATGTGACTGTGTCTCCTCACACACAGGATATAGAACTGAGACGTGGCTGTATCTCCTCACACACAGGAATAGAGCTGAGACGTGACTGTGTCTCCTCACACACAGGAATAGAGCTGAGACGTGACTGTGTCTCCTCACACACAGGAATAGAGCTGAGATGTGACTGTGTCTCCTCACACACAGGATATAGAACTGAGACGTGGCTGTATCTCCTCACACACAGGAATAGAGCTAAGACGTGGCTGTGGTTGTACGGGGATGTGGATTTCATGAATACATACATAACCTACATTATCACGGCCTTGTGCATTGCCAGTGAGAAAACGCTGGTGGTCGGACTCAGTTGTAGCATAGCGCTACTAAGCAATGTTGTAATGATGCTAAACCACAACCATTTAGTCCTGTTCCCCGTAGAACATCAGGTGGCAATATTGTCTTGTTTTATCTCTTCGTCTGTGAGCATGCGTTCTGAATTAGAATGTGTACTGCAGATGCATTTAGCATCAGCGGCACACATATATAATACCTACACACACACACACACACACACACATATATAATACCTACACACACACACACACACACACATATATAATACCTACACACACACACACATTTTGACTTACGCTCGGGTTTCATCCGCTGCTTTTTCTGCCTTGATTAAAACACTCACCTCCCTGTCCCTCGTCTATGATGCCTTTTGAGTTCGCTGACAGAGAGAATTTCATTTTGTCCAGACACAGTCTGATGCCAAGGCAGCCTGTGTGATGAAGAGTTTACCCAAGGCCGCAGAGCTTATTGAAAAGCTAAGACAACTATTGATTTTTCTCTGTGTCTGTTATGTCTTTGAGTCATTCACCTCTCTCTTTGTCTATTTCGTTTTACTAACCTTGTGGGGTCCAGAGAAGTAACCCATATCCTGAAATGCACTGGCCCTAATTTAACACTAACCAAACCTCACAAGCCTAACCTTTGTGCAAATTATTCTCATATGTGGATCCTCACACGTACACACGCACACACGTACACACGTACACACGCATGCACACACGTACACACGCATACACACGCACATACAATTGTGGCTTGTAATTCACAATAAACCCGGCTCTTTGATCAGACTCCTTTTGGCTGTATCACCCCTTTGGGAATGTTCCTGCTTTAAGTTGTCAAAACTCTTCACTGGCATGGCAACTAAATAGTGGAACCAGCTTCTCCTGGAGAGTAGGAGAGCAGAGAAAACATCTGAAACACAACTTTCATAGAGGGAAAATGTTTCCAACTTTTTTTCCCCATTTCCTTCAATGACTTTTGCCAATGACAAATTTATTGATTAGAACTCACTACTGTTTTTTTCACTTGGTTTCAACAAAATGTATGCGATTATAAGTCACATGTATCTTATCACAAAGAACGTGCATGCAGAAGTAATTTTTGATACACGATGGAGTAAATCAAACTCATAATTACGTAATCATGACACCAGTCAGTGGGCGGGATATAGTAAGCATCAAGTGAACATTTAGAGCTCAAAGTTCATGCGTGAAACTCAGGGAAAATGGAAAAGCAGAAGGACCTGAACGACTTGGACAAGGGCTGACTGTGATGGTTAGGCGACTGTGTCAGCGCATCCCCAATACTGCACCTCCTGTGAGGTTTTCCCAGTCTGCAGTGGTCAGTACCAATCAAAACTGGTCCAAGGAAGGAAAAGCGCGGAACCGGCGACACGGTCTGTGTGGTCCTCGGAGCGACTGAAGAAGGTGGCCTCGTCTGATGATTCATGGTTTGTTTCATATCATGTGGATGGCCAGGTACGTGTTTATCGCAAACCTGGAGAACACGTGGCACCAGGATGCACCAGAGAAGAAGGCAAGCCGGTGGAGGCAGCGTGATGATATGGGTAATGTTCTGCTGAGAAACCTCAGGGCCTGCCATTCATGTGGATGTTACATTGACCAGTCCTTCCAGAATTTTTTTTTTGTGATTGTTGCAGGCAAGAATCCTTGATTATGCGGCACGTTTTCTTGAAAAATGCAATGGAATATGCGGGATATTTATGCGATAAAATTGCGGGAACTTGCAAAAAATGCGGGAACTTGCAAAAACTGCGGTTTGATGAAAGAAAAATATAATTGATTCCCCAACACCCTGTTCTCACTAGGCTACTACCTTAATGCAAAGAGTAGTTTCTTATTACTTCCTATGATAAGCAAGCATACTACATCACAGAAGGTGCTGGGAATATTTAAGTTCTCATCTTGTTTTATTTTAGACATTAATAAACACATGGCAAACTTACAAAAATAATGTTCCCCCACTGTCATGTAACACACCGGGAAACTGATATGCGCGGTCTTTTGCGTTTATGTTTGTTGGCAAATGTGATTTATTTGCGGGCTTCATCATGGCTTATGGTTCACATCACGTAATTACCTCACTTCATTCCCGTTCCCATGGCAACAGGGGGGATGGCTGCTTTTGTGTGAAGTAAACGCAACATTTTCCAACTTTCTGCTAAGATATATGTGACTTTTTTGCGACGTATATCAGCAATTTATGCGGCGAGATTGCAGAGCATTTGAAAAAAATGCTACCCCCCGCATAAATATGCAGACTTTGGCTGATTATGCATTGAATTCAGCAATCGCATAATTAAAATTTTTCTGACATGTGCCACCTACCTGGTTGCAAACCATGTACACCTTTACTTGAAAACGGTATTCCCTGATGGCAGTAGCCTTTTTCAGCAGGAAAATGCGCTTCACTACAAAGCAAATATAGTTTAGGATTGGTTTGAGGAACACAACAGTAGTTGACTTGGCCTCCAAATCCCCCAGATCTCAATCCAATCAAGCATCTGTCGAATGTGCTGGACAATAAGTCAAATCCATGGATGCTTACCTTACAGGACTCAAATGATTTGCTGCTAACATCTTGGTGCTGGACAGCATTATTTATTTTTTAAGTAATCTTGTTTTAATGGCTGTACTCATCTTCAATATTTCGGCAATAACAATATAGTTGTAGACTAGCCTTTTCAAAGTAATGATTATTGAAGACATTCAGATGAAGTTTCCAAACAACAATAAGACATCACCTCTATGCCGACAAACTAACTAGACCTTACCAGAAGAAAGCTTTTAATCCGAAAAAGATATACATGTCATTACTTGGATTTTGCAAAACAACATTGGAACTCCGACTAGAATTAGTGTTGAAGGTAAGATGATAAACATGAAAGCTAGCAGTTACCAGTATTGCCTGACAGGGGGATGAAACACTGGAAAATAACTCCTACTCTGGCTGAGATGTTTTAGGACTGTTTTGCTTTTAAAGATACTGGGAAGCTATTTAGGATACATGGCATCGTGGATTTATACTGAAATGTTTACCAGCAAGCAAAATGTTCACCAGCAGCCATCTTCAGATGTTCAGATGTTACAGCTTGTGTTGGTGTGGACTAGTATCGGTCTATACCAGGCAACTTCAAATAAAACCAATTCTAATTGTAGCCTTGTCTGTAGCTTCATACTGCCATTTGGAGATGCAGTAGCACCTTCTAGCCGGAGTGCACTCATACTGCCAATTCCTAACTGTACATGAAGTGGTCGAATGTCAAATGACTTTGGATGAGCAAAGGGGCCCCAGTGCTGTCCCCGTAGTAAGCATCAGTCATTAACATTATGGAAATGCAATTTCCGATTTGTCTATCGTTGCCCCTGTGTTCTGCTCTCTCACCTACGGGAGAAAAAGGTTACTGGAAATGTTAAGTGTCAAAACCGAGAGGTTTCAGTACGGAATTAACAATTACAAAGTCGGTGGAAAGTCAGAAATTTTTCTGTAACCATTATATTTTTATATGGGGGGGTCAGGGTGCTAGGTTGCGCCCTGTCTTTCTCAGGGACCAATTAGCTCTCACAATGAAAATGGGATGGCAGGGTCATGCAGAGTTCAGCTGGTGTTTAGTGGAGGGTAAGGATTTGGGTGAAATTCAGACAAAAAGGCTTTTTTGGTCGTTGTGATGAGATACGTCTACCATAAGGCCAGTGTAGCACTGAATAAAACTGAACCTAGTCACAGTTCCTTCAGAGAACTATAATAAATAATGATAATAAATATGGTTCAAGATTTCTGCATTTTCATCCATTTTATTTTGGTATATCTAAGTGTCATGAACAGTTGGTAAAAGGTCTCTGGTCATGAACAAATTGAAATGCTAGAATATTTTAGTCTGGCCACGCATCCAACAACATACAAGGTTACATGCGGAATTAAAACAAGAAAGCAGAAAAAGACAGCTAAAAGAGAAAGAGTTACGACCAAGAGAGTAGTGAACAAGACGCATGGTACAGTTTAAACCAAACGCAGTGAAGACGACGCAATGACACATCGGACGTAAACCATAAACAAGCATCCTTGCTCTTGTTCTCGGAGGGGAAACCACATCACAACAGAGACACGCCAACATTAAAACTACCCATGCCAGGGTCACAAATCCTGCCCTCGGGACAGCTGAGGACAGGTAACGACAGCCATAAACAAAGAAGGCTTATTACTTAAAGAAGAGCTCCAAGGCGTTCGAAAGAAACCAAGAGAGAGTGTAAGGCATATACACAGTGTGACAGTAAAACAAAGCGGAGTAAACGTTGTAAGTAAGGGAACAAAGGAGGCAGACAGAATAAGAGCAAAACAGCGAGGTGTAATCTAAGAAATCAATATTTCCCCTTTGTTGCTGTGGCTGAAAGAAATTTATGTAGGGACAAAAATGTGCTTTTAAGCGTTGTTTTCGGCCCATTCCTTTGTTCTTTTATTCTCCTGGTAGTTGTGTTTTAAATTACAGCCAGATGGACATAAGAACAGATGAATATGCAGATAGACACCCTAATAGAGTAATTGGCACGTGCAACCAAACACACGCAAAATTTCGTGAATTTGCTCTAAAACCATTGAGCAGTGTAACCATCAGGTATTGGTTGCTGCTTCTTCTGGCATTGTGGATGGGGATTGAGGATGGAGTGTGTGCCGTGACTCTGAATAACAGGAGTTCAGTTCCAGTGCTAAGCACTTCTTTTTAAAACCTTTTTTAAACCTTCTCCCTTTACCACTTGGTAAATACAGTGATGAGCTGGAACATTATGACAACTCACATGTGAAACGGATAACGTAGATTTACTTAAAAACGAAGGGTAGATTAGATTGTAAGTGAATACTTCGTTCTAGTAGTTGATGTGTTGGATGCACGGGAAACGAGCAGGGGTAAAGAATTTAGTGACACGGTCAAATTGTTATGGCCAGAAGACTGGGCCTCTGGGAATTGTTACGGATTTTTCTCCAGCTCACCTGTGGTTCCTGCCAACATCCCAAAGAAAATGAAGGGTGTCTCGTCTAGTCCCAACTGACTGAAGGTATGCTGCTACATAAGCCACAGGACAGTTTAATGATAGTTACAGGAGAAATGTTTTACAACACACAGTGCATCGCACCCTTCTGTATGTGGGGCTGCGTATGAGTCTCTACAGGGCTGTACATGGGGTTGTATATGGGGCTGTATGGGGCTGTATATGGGGCTGTATATGGGGCTGTATATGGGGCTGTATATATGGGGCTGTATGTGGGGCTGTATGTGGGGCTGCATATGGGGCTGTATATGGGGCTGTATATAGGGTTGTATATGGGGCTGTATATGGGACTGTATATGGGGCTGTATGGGGCTGTATATGGGGCTGTATATATGGGGCTGTATATGGGGCTGTATGTGGGGCTGTAAATGGGGCTGTATATGGGACTGTATATGGGGCTGTATGGGGCTGTATATGGGGCTGTATATGGGGCTGTATATATGGGGCTGTATGTGGGGCTGTATGTGGGGCTGCATATGGGGCTGTATATGGGGCTGTATATAGGGTTGTATATGGGGCTGTATATGGGACTGTATATGGGGCTGTATGGGGCTGTATATGGGGCTGTATATATGGGGCTGTATATGGGGCTGTATGTGGGGCTGTAAATGGGGCTGTATATGGGACTGTATATGGGGCTGTATATGGGGCTGTATATATGGGGCTGTATATATGGGGCTGTATATATGGGGCTGTATGTGGGGCTGTATGTGGGGCTGCATATGGGGCTGTATATGGGGCTGTATATAGGGTTGTATATGGGGCTGTATATGGGTCTGTATATGGGGCTGTATGGGGCTGTATATGGGGCTGTATATATGGGGCTGTATATGGGGCTGTATGTGGGGCTGTAAATGGGGCTGTAAATGGGGCTGTATATGGGGCTGTATATATGGGGCTGTATATGGGGCTGTATGTGGGGCTGTAAATGGGGCTGTATATGGGACTGTATATGGGGCTGTATGGGGCTGTATATGGGGCTGTATATGGGGCTGTATATATGGGGCTGTATATATGGGGCTGTGTATATGGGACTGTATATGGGGCTGTATATGGGGCTGTATATATGGGGCTGTATTTGGGGTTGTATATGGGGCTGCATATGGGGCTGTATATGGGGCTGTATGTGGGGCTGTATGGGGCTGTGTATGGGACTGCCTAGTCATAGACTGGACGGAGTGCCCAGGATGACCGATGTGCACCGTTCGAATGCGCCTACAATGATATTGAAGTGGAAGAAAGTTGCCTGGACCCACAAGTCCTATTTATTATACATTTATTATGCATGACGTTGGCAAACATTGTTGGGCCAATCGAGTTTTGTCTAGCGGCCCAATGTTGGCGTTACGCCGGCGTTGGCATAGCGTTGTCATGTTGCCCTTTTACCGACAAATTCATAGTTGGTTATACGTTGGCTAATAGAAACTGCCAACGTTGTTGTTGTCATGGTGCCCTTTTCCGGACCAATTCATTGGCTAATATAAATCCCAAAAATTACACAATGAAATCCAAGTCAAATGTACTTATTTTGAATGTATTTATTATTGAACATGCACGTTTAATATTAGCTTCTGTTGCCATCTTCTAATCTGTAAAAGAAACAAACGATTACATTTTTTCCCAAAATACTAAGAATACCTTTATTGTACAGTTCGATACTGTACCTATATGCTATAACATAATTACATAATTAATTTTCCAAACTGTTGAATTTCTGTTGTATGTCCGTTGAATGTCTGTTGAATTTGAATGTGCGAATATAAAACCAAGTTTACCTCGGTAGGCTTGCTTGACTTTTGAACTTGATCAAAACTAGCCTGCTCAAGGTTTATTCTTGATAAACATTTCACTGTTTGGCAAGTCATTATCAATAAAGTTGGAAATACTTTAAGTTATATACTAGGTGTATTGCTAAATATTTATTTTATGTATACGACTCGAGACGAGTGTAGCATCTATGACATACCTAGCAACAATTTAACTTTAGTCATTACGTTCGCGATTATGGACACTTCTAATACAAACTTAACCCCAAACAACATTGACATTAAACTATAAACCTATGTAATTATAAAAAACAGTGAATGAAGACATACCAACTATGCTGTAGGTATAAATGTAGGCAACTGTAGTTGGATTTGCTACACTACAACCCTAAATAAACCGTTAGTTTGTTTACTTCATATCGGTCACGCGACAACGCGGTTATACCAGCTGAGAATATTAAAGTGACAGCAACACCAATATTTGAGGCAAATAAACGTTTAACTTTTTAACATCTTATTTATAACAAAAATAATGTACATTAAAGCAAAATAGTTTAGGCCAGGAAACGTATTATAATTTCATGTGATGCAGCACTTTGTTCATCGCTGCATGGGAATAGCGTTGTGGACAGTCAAAAGTTCCAACCAATCAGCACAAATGCCGACTTAAGCTTAGTCGGGCCAACGATGGTAAAGAAGCTGATTTCCAACCGCGACTAATACAACCAATGCCAACTTACAGCCAACGTTGGGCCAACCCATCATTGCTACTTGGGTATGTTTGTTATGAAAGTCACTGGGTCTTGGTGCACGATGAGGGATATTATCTATGTGGCACGATACTTTGTAATATATTGAGGTGAACTTTTGTATGCATTTAGCATTTATATCCGCATTTTAGTTTCATTCTTACAGTTTGTGTGTTCGCCGTTCTCTGCTTGTCTTATGTAAAAAAAGAAGACCCTTTGAACGGACTATACACGCTCTGCGTCTGGCTTTCTATGCACTACACTTTAGATCGTGACAGATACAAATGTTATGTTCATTTGAAGTGTTAATTGAAGATACTATGCTTTCATCACCTGTTTCCCGGTTTTCACCATAATGAACACATCCCCTGTTCCTGTCCTTTGTCTCGTTATCACTCACACCAGGTCCCAATTCCTAATTAGTATGTATATTAAAGTTTGCTCGTCTATCTTCAGTGTTACTGTTCATTGTTGCGTGTCATGTCCTTTACGTCGGTGAGTGGTCCATGTGTCTGTTTAAAAAACTGGTTGTTTGTATTCAGTAGTCACTGTTTAAGTGCACTATATTTTCAGTCAGTGTTTAGTTTTTATACTTTTTCATTGTTTGTTTGGATTCCTTATTAAAACCCTTAAACTGGAAAACTGCCTGCGTTTGGTTCCTACACCACTTCAGCATTGGATTGTGACATTTGTGGCTGTTCCACTATAATAATAAAATTGAATCAAACTTCATAACACAGACAATTAAAAAAACAATCACAGACTGCTGACTCCTGTAATGAATTCTTAAAATGGGCGAAGGACACCGGTGTGTTTAATTTAATATTGTTCATAGAGTTTGTTCCCCAGATGAGGGGTGAAGTAGCTAACATTTTTAGAAGTTGATTTGGTTTAATATAAACGAATTAGTGTGGTAAATTGGTTCTATAAGGCCTATCTCTATATGCACCTATTACATGAGTGTATACGTTACTTTTAGGCCATCTATATGCATTTGCAAGGCAAGAATGTGCATTCTTCAAAGGACATCTGAACTCCAAATTGTCATTGCACCAGTTGCACAATTGCATATTTATTTAATACATGTTGTATTTAAAATATTGCATAATCTAGCTATATATATATATTGCTTATTGCATGTTCTTTTTTGCATATTAGCTATCTATGCATGGTCTCCCGCCTTTGTTCGTATTGTTCAATCTCCCAGGACATCTCTAAAGGTGAACTATAACCAGACATTGCACATGTACACAATTTAATAATCATGTTTTATAGCATACTCTAACTCTCTTGCTTTTGCGTATTTGTCACGTATGGGTAAGCTGCGCTGTCACATTGGGTGTGGAGCAGTGCACCCCTATCTATAATGTTGATTAGGAGCACAGCTGTTTTTGTGTTTAGCTAAGCACCGGGCATAGGTTAGTTAATCAGTGGTCTATTTAAGGTCCCTGGTTAGGTTCACTAGTGTTTGTTATTAATATAATGTTACATAGGTTAGTTAATCAGTGGACTATTTAAGGTCCCTGGTTAGGTTCACAGGTGCTTGTTATTAATATAATATTACATAGGTTAGTTAATCAGTGGGCTATTTAAAGTCCCTGGTTAGGTTCACTGGTGCTTGTTATTAATATAATGTTACATAGGTTAGTTAATCAGTGGGCTATTTAAGGTCCCTGGTTAGGTTCACTGGTGCTTGTTATTAATATAATGTTACATATGTTAGTTAATCAGTGGACTATTTAAAGTCCCTGGTTAGGTTCACTGGTGCTTGTTATTAATATAATGTTACATAGGTTAGTTAATCAGTGGGCTATTTTAGGTCCCTGGTTAGGTTCACAGGTGCTTGGTATTGATTATGTGTTACGTTTCATGTCGGTTGGTGTTGTGTCCTTATATGTATAGTCTTGCACTGTATTTTCCCCCCAAAAAATCTAAACTTTAGGTCGCTTTGTGTAAGCGCACCTTTGTTTTACGTTACAGTGTTGAATGTACGTTTTCCGTGTATGTGTTTTGTGTTCGTTTTCTGGATGAAAATAAACACCCTAAAATGAAGATACGCTCTGCCTCTCGCTCCTTTTTTGGTTTGACAAAACGTAATTTGGGCAAAATAGGTTTAAATTTGCTTTTCCAGTGGTTATAATAACAGAAAAATTGGGGATAAGGCATGCATATCTAGAAGCTAAAGGATCTGCTTGTAATTTTATCGAGTGCCCTTCCGGCACATAATGTTAAGGGACACGTTTTGGAGAGACAATAGATAGAGGTCTTTAAAAGCACAATAATCTGATCCAGTTTTCTGTCTGCCCAGTCCTATTGCAGGAGATCTACGATCCGGCAGATGTTTAGCTCACTGCAAATTCAATTTTACTGATTCTAGCCACTTCTAACTTTTTAGATTTTTTAGTTGCCAATCATGTCCTAAACTATCAAAACAAAGAATGCTATGTTATTGTTGGAGTGAAAAACTTCAGGGACAAAACTTTGGACAGTCCTGCCTTTTGTCATCGAGAAATACTCTAACTTTGAATGGCCTGATTACTCGTGACCAGACCAATCAAAGACCAATCAAAGTTGTCCAAGTTTCCAAGATGCCCCATTCAGAGTTGATTGGGCAGTGTTTGGATTGTGGAATGTTGAGATGTTATTGCCTCCAAGGAATACTGCAGCAAAACTGTATTTGCAGTCTACATGGTTTAGATCCTGCTGCTTTCCTGTCCTATCTACATGATTGGCATCCATCTGCTGCCCTAATGGTCAAAGTGTGTTCCTGACTTGGGCCCGTATTCATAAAGAATTTTAATGAAAAGAGTAGAGTAGTGACCAAATTCTAAGAGAATTCTTAGAAATGTGGGCGTTTACTCTTATAATTAAAGAAAAAATCCTAGTAAATATAAAAGTAATTCAGAAAGCATCTTAACCCTTAAAAGAGGTCTTCAGTTCAAAATTGTTAGGAGCACGGACGAGGACTTTTAAGAAACTTAAGGGTTTCTTTAGCAGAGGAGAAAATGGCCGAAAGACAGAGGGAGAAGAAATGTGTTGCAGACAATGGATGACAGTGAGTTAATAAGACTCTATAGATTAGATCGTGCAGGGATCATGTTTGTGACTGATCTTATTAGAGACGCGCTAACATCTCAGACACAGCGCAGAAATGCCATAGCGCCAGAAATTAAAGGAATCACTATGTAGAGTTCAATGAAAGTAATCACTATGTAGAGTTTAATGAAAGTATCACTATGTAGAGTATAGTTTAGCCTTAGTTTGACGCTCAACTATTCCCTTAATACATCCACAGGACAATTCGATGAAGTTGTTAGAACTATTTTATCATTCTAAGCCAATCAAATATCTAATAGGAAGTTAACAGCATTGTAAATAAAAAAAGGATTTATACACACATATATAATGTGTGTGTGTGTGTATGAGAACGGTCAAATAGGAAAAATCACGGATGTAATTTCAAAGTGAAGACGTAGAATAGACCCTATACTTAAAATCACTCTTTTCTTCCTTCTTGGACAACCAACCAATCACAGTCTTCAAAAGATTGTGTCATACATAGCAACGTGGAGGTTGGGGGCATTGAACCTGAGTGGGCAATGTTCAAAGCTTCTATTGCTGAAGCTGCGGCGGTGAGCTGTGGTCTCAAGGTCCTAGGTGCCTCAAGGGGTGGTAACCCTAGAACACCGTGGTGGACCACGGTGGTCAGGGAAGCTGTCCGACTGAAGAAGAAGGCCTTCAGGGATATGCTAGCCCTGGGGACTCCGGAGGCAGTTGCAGGGTACCGACAGGCCCGAAGGGCTGCAGCCGCTGCCGTGTCAGAGGCAAAGCAGCGGGTGTGGGAGAAGTTTGGAGAAGCTATGGAGAAGGAATTTCGGTCGGCACCAAAATTCTTCTGGAAAACCGTTCGGCACCTCAGAAGGGGAAAACGGGGAACCATCCAAGCTGTGTACAGTAAGGATGGGACACTGTTGACCTCAACTGATGATGTGATCGGGCGCTGGAAAGAGCATTTTGAGGAGCTCCTGAATCCGACCTACACGCCCTCTAGTACAGAGGCAGAGCTGGAGGCTGATGGAGGGTCATCGTCAGTTTCCCTGGGGAAGTCGCTGAGGTAGTCAAACAACTCCACAGTGGCAAAGCCCCAGGGACTGATGAGATTCGTCCAGAAATGCTAAAAGCTTTGGGTGGGGAAGGGCTGTCTTGGTTGACACGCCTCTTCAACATTGCATGGAAGTCTGGGACAGTGCCAGAGGAGTGGCAGACCGGGGTGGTGGTTCCCCTCTTTAAAAAGGGGGACCAGAGAGTGTGTGCCAATTACAGAGGTATCACACTCCTCAGCCTCCCTGGTAAAGTGTACTCCAAAGTGCTGGAAAGGAGGGTTCGGCCAATAGTCGAACCTCAGATTGAAGAGGAACAATGCGGTTTTCGTCCTGGCCGGGAACCACGGACCAGCTCTTTACTCTCGCAAGGATCCTGGAGGGGGCCTGGGAGTATGCCCATCCAGTCTACATGTGTTTTGTGGATCTGGAGAAGGCGTATGACCTGGTACCCCGGGATCTTTTGTGGGAGGTGCTGCGGGAGTATGGGGTGAGGGGGTCTCTTCTCAGGGCCATCCAATCTCTGTACGCTCAAAGCATGAGCTGTGTCCGTGTCCTCGGCAGTAAGTCGGATTCGTTCCAGGTGGGGGTTGGCCTCCGCCAAGGCTGCGCTTTGTCACCAATCCTGTTTGTAATATTCATGGACAGGATATCAAGGCGTAGTCATGGGGGGGAGGGGTTCCCGTTCGGTGGGCTGATGGTCACATCACTGCTTTTTGCGGATGATGTGGTCCTGATGGCCTCATCGGTCGGTGACCTTCAGCACTCACTGGATCGGTTCGCAGCCGAGTGTGAAGCGGTTGGGATGAGGGTTAGCACCTCTAAATCTGAGGCCATGACTCTCAGCAGGAAACCGGTGGAGTGCCTACTCCGGGTAGGGAATGAGTCCATACTCCAAGTGAAGGAGTTCAAGTACCTCGGGGTCTTGTTCGCGAGTGAGGGAACAATGGAGCGGGAGATTGGTCGGAGGATCGGAGCAGCGGGGGCGGTGTTGCATTCGCTTCACCGCACCGTTGTGACGAAAAGAGAGCTGAGCCGAAAGGCAAAGCGCTCGATCTACCGGTCAATCTTTGTTCCTACCCTCACCTATGGTCATGAAAGCTGGGTCATGACCGAAAGAACGAGATCGCGGGTACAAGCGGCCGAAATGGGTTTTCTCAGAAAGGTGGCTGGCCTCTCCCTTAGGGATAGGGTGAGAAGCTCAGTCATCCGAGAGGAACTCGGAGTAGAGCCGCTGCTCCTTTGCATAGAAAGGAGCCAGTTGAGGTGGTTCGGGCATCTTGTACGAATGCCACCTGGGCGCCTCCCTAGAGAGGTGTTCCAGGCACGTCCAGCTGGGAGGAGACCTCGGGGAAGACCCAGGACTAGGTGGAGAGATTATATCTCCACACTGGCCTGGGAACGCCTCGGGATTCCCCAGTCAGAGCTGGCTAATGTTGCCCGGGAAAGGGAAGTTTGGGGTCCCCTGCTAGAGCTGCTACCCCCGCGACCCGACCCCGGATAAGCGGTTGAAGATGAGATGAGATACATAGCAACGGGGTCAGCCCCGCCTCCTCACTAAGTTGTCTTTTCCTTACTCAGAGTTGCTCCTGAATCGCTCTTAAGCTAAGACTCCTACGTAAATGATTTTAAGCTAAAAGAGTTTCCTGAGAGGAATCTTTATGAATACGGGCCCAGGGGAATAGTCTTAAAAGCAATCACAGAATTTGGGTTTGATGTCCAGAGTTTAGAATAATACTGCATATGTTAACTAACTTTTTACTAAGCAGAAAAACATAATATAAATAAAACAATGTGGAAAGAGAAATACAGTAGCCAGTAATATTGAAGCATCTGAACTTCACTTTGTGACTGACATTATTACTGACCAATGACATATTCCATTAGTTCTTCACTTAAACTATTCATAATCAAACTTTTTTTTTTAAATAATATAGCCCTTGTAGACTTAACACACAAAGAAGAGTGTTATAAAGTCCTCAATGTTTCAACGCGTCTTTGGATCCATCAAGTTGTTTAAATCAAATACATTTTGCCAGCGACTTTACCATGTGTAAAATTCTGGGTATATGAAAAGGCACTTTTCAGTTTTTTTGTTTATTTGCTCTGATATGCTTTGGCGTTTAGCCTGGAGAAACGCACACGTCCATTTCATCTTGTATTTACTGTGACAGGCAAATATTTAAAGGCCCTTATCCAATGGCTAGTGAAAGTCTAAACATTGCTGGCACAGTTTTATGTTTTTCTGCTTTACAAATAGATCTGATGTCCTTCACAGTCACAAATACTCCATGTGAAAAGAGATAATCTGAAAGGCTATGATGACTGTAAATGCAGTGTGTAAGTAAGCAATCACTATTTGTAAACTAAAACAGAGTTTCAAAATTGGCTTCATCTTAATGAGATCATGTGAACGTTCCCCAATAGTTTTTTTTTGTATAGACAACATGACGTGAATCCTTTGTGAAAGGCATTTGGGAGTGAATAATAAGAGAGCAAGAAAGACAAATCGAGAGAGAAACAGAGCGAGAGCCGAACGGCAGCGATAAAGCTTTTTAGAAAGTGGAGGGCTGTTCACTCACCCAGTGGAAAGAAATTACAATCGCTATCCTCGGTGGGGTCAATTAAAGGTTTGGATCCGGATTCGGTTGTGCGTGGCACGGAACTTATCCTATTGTCTGCACCCTGGCTAAAGGCTGATAGCAAAGCCTATTAGTGCAGCAGTTCATATTGTGTTTGTGTGTGTGTGAGTTCCTTATAATTATAGTGACAGACATTTAGACAGTGAAGTTATGAAACATGATAACAACAAATGTGTAACGGCAAACACGCGCACACAATGTGTAAATTAATATTTGTGAGAAGTAACTATTATTTTATTTAACCAGGTAGGCAGATTGAGAACAAATTGTTATTTGCAAAGGCGACCTGGGAAGAAGCTGGGGATTGAACCCAGGACATCATATATGCAAAGCATGCACTCTACCACTGAGATACCTCCTCCACCAATAGGAACCCAGGACATCATACATACAGAGCATGCACTCTACCACTGAGATACCAACTCCACCAATAGGAACCCAGGACATCATACATACAGAGCATGCACTCCAACTCCTCCAATAGGAACCCAGGACATCATACATACAGAGCATGCACTCTACCACTGAGATACCAACTCCTCCAATAGGAACCCAGGACATCATACATACAGTGCATGCACTCTACCACTGGGATACCAACTCCTCCAATAGGAACCCAGGACATCATACATACAGAGCATGCACTCTACCACTGAGATACCTCCTCCAATAGGAACCCAGGACATCATACATACAGAGCATGCACTCTACCACTGAGATACCAACTCCTCCAATAGGAACCCAGGACATCATACATACAGAGCATGCACTCTACCACTGAGATACCAACTCCTCCATATGCAGTGAGAAGCAAGCAAAGAGAACAACATGAATGCCAGTTTCTCCACTGGCATGTTATCTTCCCACAGTGCATCCTGGTGGCATCACTTTCTAGGTAAACAACACACACCTATATGGCCATCCAACGTAAAAGAAAATCAGACTCATTGGACCAGGCAACTGTCATGTTCCAGGTATAGTGTGTGATAAATGTGTGCTTAACAAGGGACTCACAAAAACCTACAAGCACAGTTATATGCATAAAACACTCAACTAAACATTCAACAGAGTAACATGACTTTCTAGAAGGCGTCCTTCTGTAGTCCCTGCTACACCTGACGTCGGCTGTGGCCGGCAAATGTGGTTTCCAGGGTCAACAACAACGGGTCCGCGGTCCCCCAAATAACTGGGCACTAGAACGTCCCTAAAGCACCCTAACTGTGTCTTGGAGAGGAGTGGAGGAAAATCGAAGTGCTGGACCCTGCCAGTTGCCCTTTCCTCGTCCACCTGAGCTCCTATAGGAGTGGCCCTTCCTCCTCTACCTGAGCTCCTATACGAGTGGCCCCTTCCTCCTGCATCTGAGCTCCTCAAGGAGTATCTCCTTCCTCCTGCACCTGAACTCCTGGAGGAGTGGCCAAAAACGAGAGCGCACAAAATGACATTTGCACGTGCACAGATGCAATTACTGCCGACAGATATTCAGTTCCAAGTTTGACAATGCAATTACAGTTACACATTTGTGCCGCTCACAACTTCTCACCTACACATCTTAGACTGTGCTCCCGCCGGTCACAAGTCAGTTACATCTTTGCAAATCGGATTTACTACAGTCATTTTCTTCATATGCAAATGTTTTTGGCAGTGATTTACTTTCTTATAAACACACCTTCCCCACGGACAGTGCCAAGGCCTGACTGAGAAATACATTTTAATGTGTTATGTAAATGCCCCCCTGACCCGAGCGAGCAATAAAAGCAAGGATATCATCCCCTTTACATTCCACGGCGTACCATCAGATCAATCTCCTCGCTCGATCTGCTCTCCAGTTGCTTTGTGCAATTTCGAAATGTTCAGAAATGAGAAAGAAGATAATTCACATAGGCAAGGGCTAATGAATGTGCTGACCCTAATATATTAACAAACATCTGCTTCTGTGCTTGCATGAGCAAGAGGTGAATGAAATACTGGTGCATTATTGAAAAGAACGGCTGGAAAATGTATTTTCGGTTAACAATAGATGTGGTTAGCGGAGGGCAAAAACTACCTCAGAGGCCTTCAAGCAGGTAGAGAATGACTTGATGGACCACTGCGAAAAGGAGTCGAATTATTAACAATGCAATTATTTCATTTTGAATTAATAACAGTAGTCTTTTTTTTTACTTTTTTTGGACACTTGCAAAGGAAATTGGCCAAGTTAGATGATATGAATGAAAAAGTGAAAATGAAAGCATCGGGTCCTGCATTTTAAGTATTGAATATATTATAATATCAGGAATTGAATAAAACTCTTGCTCTTTGGCAAGAAATGCACTTATTATAAGTATTTTTAACTGGTATATATCATGTTCTTGCTATTATGATACAGTGCCTATAGAAAATCATCAACCACTTTGATATAATCCCCTTTTGTCTTACAGTCTGAAATCAACATCCACTAAATTATATTTTTTCAAGGTTTAAGCTTTAATTCTATAACGTGAAAAGGCAACAGTCCCTAAACGTAAAAAAATATTAAAACTAGCATAACGGAGTTGGAAAAGTGATCAGTCCCATGATGTAATATCTCGTACAGCTTCTTTTTGCCATAAATACAGCCATCAGTCTGTTAGGACATGTCTCTATTAGCTTTGCTCACCTAGAATGGGGAAGATTTGCCCATTCTTCTTTGCAGAAATGTTCGAGTTCCCCTCAAGGAAGGACCTACACCTTTTTATTCTTAAATCATTGCATAGTTCTTTGGCGGTGTGTATAGGTTCCTTGTCGTGCTGGAAGGTAAACCACTGTTCCATCTTCAGCTGTCTAGCAGAGGGCCACAGGTTTTCCTCAGCATCCATTTTTTTCAATTTCAGAGAAATAGCCCATAACATAATGTTGCCATCGTCATGCTTCACAGTAGGCATTGTGTGTTCTGGGTGTCAACGCCAAACATAACGCTTGTAATTCAATCCAAAAAATAAATCTTGGTCTCATCTGACCATGAAAGTTTTTGCCAAATTGCATTTGAATCTTCCAATGCTTTGAACGGTACTCAAGAGGGATAGTTAAAGCCATTGGAATATGTTTGTGTTCTCCTGACATGTGCCAATACACAACTGTGTTCCGCTTCAAAATCATGTTGTAGTCTTTGCGTTGCCATGTACTACTGCTAATGGAATCATCATGGAAAAGCCGATTTTCTAATGATGTAATCAAAACCACTACAATTGATGTCAGGTTGGGGGCAATTCGCCTGGTGTGTGATCTGGGAAGTGACTGGTTGTACCGGAGCAAGTTTATAATGGTTACTATGGTTACTCTAAAGTGCTGATCACTTATCCAAACCAGGTGTTTCACTAATTACATTTTAATAAGTGTTCAGAGTGTCTTTGAATGTTATTTTCACTTTGATTGTATGGGTTATAATGTGCATACTGCTGGAAAATGCATTTTCCAAGCAAATAAGGAAGCTACTGTACATAAGAAGACTAATTCACAGTAGGATGAATGGCTGAAAAATGTGTAGATGAGTTTGGGTATCTAATCTGAGGATATTAGCCCTTATGTCAAATGTACATGCAAGGGCATCTGAATTATTCATTAAAGAAATCGTTTTTTTTATATTGGATATTTTTTCTGAGAATGAATACTTGTTTAAGTGTATAAATCGAGACATCACTAAGAAGAGGACAAATCAATTTGATTCTAGTGGATCACTGAGGAGATCTATGACTCCTCTGTGTCAGCCCTTTCCATAAACATTTCACAGCATATACCTTTCAAAGCTGTGTGAGTAGTTTTCTGCCTTTGTGACTACCACAAAACTGACACAGATGCAGTTTAGCCTAAACACATATACACAGATGTGTACCCGACACCCATGCTCTGCCTTTCTGTCTGTCAATATCTTGTTGTTGCTCTCATCTTTCTCTCCTTATTTTGCTCTCCAGTTTTCTTGTGATTCTTGCAGGTCACTGAGCTTTGCTGTCCATGTGTCAGATATTGACAGACAGAGAGACGGGGCTCCAGGTGCCAAGCAGGAAATGATGTCCCTAGTGTTAAGATAAGTGTTACATACACTCATGAGAAACATGTCTGTGTTGTCAGTGCTAAGGCCAGGTAATGGTTAACACATGCACAGGTGCACACTGACACAACCGTGATGTTGATGTAAATGTCAAACGCAGGTTCGGCTGCTTTTTTCATTGTTTCTTGCTTTACTATACTAACTAGGGATGTCGGAATCCGTCCTATACTGGCAAAAAAAAACTGGATCGGATAAACAAATCTGATCCTGATAGCCTATCATGTAAATGCATTGAGTGATATGCTGTAAAAAGAGGTGTGTCGTGAGACAAGCAACACGTATAAGGTGAACATAGCTAGCTACAACATGATACTTTATTTAAACCCTAACTAACACCCTCCTAACCCACTAGAAACCGTGATAGTACCCCATTCTTAAGGCGCGGCTGCCAGACACGCCTAACACGCCATCCCTTAAAAACAAAAAAATCTATGGGGGGGTGGAGAAATCCCAGACAAGGTGGTTCTGCAGGGGGGTCTCCTCAGCAACGTTCTCTGCATCGGAGGTGGCTTCTCAGTTCTCCTCCCCTATCTGACTGGCAGAGAGGAGGCCAGCAGAGTGGAAACCGGTATAAGGGAGATCGGCATAGGGGAGACCGGCATAGAGGAGACCGGTAAGGGGAGACCGGCATAGGGGAGACCGGCATAGGGGAGACCGGCATAGGGGAGATCGGCATAGGGGAGACCGGCATAGGGGAGACCGGCATAGGGGAGACCGGCATAGGGGAGACCGGCATAGGGGAGACCGGCATAGAGGAGACCGGCATAGGGGAGACCGGCATAGGAGAGGGGGAACACTAACCCAAAGGAAGAGGCCGCTCGCCCAGGCATGCAGGGTAGGAGGACGGGTAGGAGGCCACTGCTCCAGCTCTCTCTCCTTCCAGCTCCACATAAACACACTCAATTCTAAATTGAAGTCCAGAATCGGTTTGCTATTCCACAACAGGCCCTCCTTCACTCATGCTGCCAAACGTGTCTGGTGAAGATGACTATTATACCAATTTTGATTTGGTGACGTGATTTATAGAACTGCCTCAGACTCTCTCCTGAAAAAATTGGATGTAGTTTACCACAGTGTTATGCGTTTTGTAATTAATGCCCCATACAACACCCACCATTGCTACCTTAATGCATTAGTTGACTGGACAACGTTAAACACTTGGCATTTAACTCACTGGTATCAACTAATTTCTTCGCTATGCAAAGTCTCGCTGTACCTAAGCTCTCTAGTCACTATAGCTCTACCCACCAGCAGTCTACGGTCAAGCAGGTACATTGCCTTAGTCACCCCAAAAGTCTGCACACCTTTTGGCCTCCAACCTTTCCAAGTTACCAAGTTTTCAGCTGCCAATGACTTGAACAAATTACAAAAAACCCTTGAAACCCCCATCTCACCCATTGCTTTTTAAACTACTTCTGTCTGAACTTTTGTGTGAACACTGTACGTGCTAAATAGATGTCTGGTTTTCATGCTCACCCCTTTTACATATTGGGATATGCCCAATTTTCACAGTAAATAATTTTCACCTGTGCTGCTGTCATACCTGTTTACATTCGATGAATTATTATATTTGCTCAGGCATGCTCAAATGCTTTTTCTCCCACCATCTCACTCAATGAATGTGCACACTAATGACCTACCTGCTAGATAGACTTTAACTTTACATCCTGTTATTTTCTATATTTTTAGTTTGTTTTATTTTTATTCAGAATTCTACACACCAAACGAGTGTGTAGCAAGGTAAGTAGACGTATGATAACTGAACAGTGTGAGAATGGAAAGATATAGACAGTGTTGGCATTAGGCAGGCTTTACTTTGCCAGTTTCTCAGAGTCAGAGGCCCAGCTGCCCAGAAGTGAGT
Source organism: Dallia pectoralis (assembly GCA_029465975.1). Classification (NCBI taxonomy): domain Eukaryota; kingdom Metazoa; phylum Chordata; class Actinopteri; order Esociformes; family Umbridae; genus Dallia; species Dallia pectoralis. The sequence goes on along the minus strand of CM055742.1, from coordinate 15,103,115 downwards.
AAATCCCCTAGGTCGGAGCCTAGTATCAACTCAAAGAGTATGTAGAGTTTGTAGGGGGCTAAAATATAATGTGTGTTTCTGACTATATATTGCAATCCTTCTTTATTTTCATACCTTCTGTATGTCAGTACAAATTTTGCCTAAAATATTTTATCAAATAAAATAAATAAAAACTCCAAAGATAAGGAAAATACACAAGAAACTGACTTAATCCTCGAAACTTCACCACTATCATGCTAGATTTTGACAAGATGATGCTTAACAATTGTCATCTTTTCCAAAAAAGTATGATCAAATTAAATAATTATAATAAAAAATGTAGGCATTGCTGTAATGAACTAAAATCTATTACATTTGAGTCAGACCATCATTAGTGGTAATCGTTAGGCAGAACAAGTGAGCAAAGCAGTTTGCTCTAGCATTTTTTTTACTTCTAAAAGATTTTGAAGGGCTGCCATAGAAAGTTAAGGCCGACACAAAAAGCCTGTCCTCCCTTCCGTATAGCGGTCACCGTAAAAATACCTAATGCAGGTTATAAGTCTGGCACCTGGCCCAAACTGAATTAAGGGAGCTGCATGTTATTGCTTCTGACTGGCACTTTCCTGACTATAGGGCATCAAAAGAAAACAAGCGGGGGAAGGGGGGGAGAGGATAAATATAGGAGCTTCTGGGCTTTGGTGAAGTTGCCAAAGTCTCTTTTGATCATGACTGAGTTGAACTGATTGGTCGGACAGGGATCTGCTTTGATGCACATGGTGACATGACAGTGGAAACAGAGCCAGTCGGCGCAGGTGTTGAGGCGGAATGACGAGCCCCTGATCAACAGCGACTCAAGGCAATATTGGGTGAGAATGACCGAGGGGAACAGTGTGAAATGAGCACCTATAACTGGTGGCAGCCTGAAAGTTAAAATAAAAATGAATGATTACATGCATGAACAAAATAACAAGCTCCAACATGATTCGTACCATTCTGGAGGTATTCTTTTAGACAGCTCTCACAGCCCAATTTACCTGAACACCAGAATCACCAGGTATTTCAAAAGAAAAAATCCAGAAGGGTGACAAATTCATAGAAAAACCCGAATTAGATGTGGAACATACATACAAGTGCTGGTCATATAATTAGAATATCATCAAAAAGGTGATTTATTTCTGTAATTTTATTCAAGTGAGACTTGGATATAATATTCATTCATTACACACATACTGATATATTTCAAATGTTTATTTAATTAATTGTGATTAATTGTGAAATCTGCATCTGCATAAAGTTGGTCAACAGCAGGAAGCCTGAAGTGCTCTAAAACTTCCTGGTAGACTGCTGCGTTGACCTTGGACCTCAGAAAACACAGTGGACCAACACCAGCAGATGACATGGCACCCCAAACCATCACTGACTGTGGAAACTTTACACTGGACTTCAAGCAACGTGGTATCTGTGCCTCTCCTCTCTTCCACCAGAATGTGGGACCTTGATTTCCAAAAGAAATGCAAAATTTACTTTCATCAGAGAACATAACTTTGGACCACTCAGCAGCAGTCCAGTCCTTTTTGTCTTTAGCCAAGGCGAGATCCTTCTGACGCTGTGTCTTGTTCAAGAGTGGCTTGACACAAGGAATGCGACAGCTGAAACCCATGTCTTGCATACGTCTGTGCGTGGTGGTTCTTGAAGCACTGACTCCAGCTGCAGTCCAGTCTTTGTGAATCTCCCCCACATTTTTGAATGGGTTTTGTTTCACAATCCTCTCCAGGGTGCGGTTATCCCTATTGCTTGTACACTTTTTTCTACCATATCTTTTCCTTCCCTTTGCCTCTCTATTAATTTGCTTGGACACAGAGCTCTGTGAACAGCCAGCCTCTTTAGCAATGACCTTTTGTGTCTTGCCCTCCTTGTGCAAGGTGTCAATGGTCATCTTTTGGACAGCTGTCAAGTCAGCAGTCTTCCCCATGATGATTGTGTAGCCTGCAGAGCTACACTTAGAGACCATTTAAAGACCTTTGCAGGTATTTTGAGTTAATTAGCTGATTAGAGTATGGAGAGTCTTCAATATTAAAAATGTTAACAATATTCTAATTTCCTGAGATACTGATTTTGGGGTTTTCATTAGTTGTCAGTTATAATCATAAAAATTAAAAGGAATGAACACTTGAAATATATCAGTCTGTGTGGAATGAATGAATACATTATACAAGTTTCACTTTTTGAATGGAATTACTGAAATAAATCAACTTTTTGATGATATTCTAATTATATGACCAGCACCTGTACATTCACAGTCACCAGATCTCGATCCAATTGAACATCTAGGGCATTTTGAACATAGTTTTTGATTTCTTCACCACCTTCATCGAAACAGCAAATTAGGCAATATATTTTGGACGAATGGTGTCCAGTATAATATATGCCAAGGCGCATTTAAGCTGTTCTGATGGCTCATGGTGGCCCCACCACCTTACAGAGACACAACGTTTCTTTTGTCGCCAGTCTGTATGTACACAGGAACAGACGTTTTTTAATGAAACTATGTTAAACATTCAATCTGAAATTCATTAGAACATTTGTCGTGTGCGTGCATCGTGTAGATACATTACAAATTAAAGTTGACTTGTCACTCGTCAGGTAGAGAGAACGTGCTTCAATTGGAGATTGGTGTCGGAACCATAAATTATTGATATTTTTCAGTCCAGGACTAGGCTGAATCTGTTTCTACGAAAGCGGCAGAAAAAATACTTTTTTGATGTCATCTGTGTCAGGGTGTCTCGACTTCTCCTCAGCACTGTCGTTGGAATGGATGACAGAATCTGACTTTCTCACTTATCTTTTAATATTGCCTCAAAGATGCTGGCCAGGATTTGATAATGCGAAATTGGCAGACTCAATCGTTATTTGACAAATACTCACATGGTCCAGGGGGACTATAAATTAGTTGTGAATCTCTGGGAAAACAAATTAAGTTCTAAAAAAATCGTTAATTGTTATCTATGAAATAATAATAATAATAATGCAATGATGTCGAAGTAAAACTTTGCGGTATCACACCGTAATTCTTGTTGTTTAATAGTCTTGTGTGGTCTTACTTGTGCGTGTGAGTTCCTGCCCTGCTATTCAACAACCATCGGCATCAAGCATTGCTATCAGGAGATATAGCGAAGCTAAAGTTTTCGACTAAAGCTATTGACTTGCCAGCTCAACCATGACGAGACTGAGTTTCTTTTTCTGAATCTTCATGCTCGGCAACGTTCATGTAGTACAAACTTTCCTCAGAAAGGGGCAAAGCCGGTAATAGAGGCCCTGTATGTATGGACTGTTGTATCTTCATGCTGGGTAACCTATCCCTTGTGCAACACAAGAGCAGAGGGAAATACCCCTCTCAAACTTAAGCTAATGTTCACGCTTTTACTCCCCAAAATGTTCAATAATCTGCCGCCTCAATTACAATGAAATTCCCATCGCCACGTGGAGGACATTTTCATTTAGCCCAGTCAAAGCTCTTCTCTGTACTGACAAGCTAATGTTTGACTTTATTACTTTTTGTTTCTCAACATCAGGGACGTTGCCAGGCCGTTTTGATTATATCAGTCTCTAAATTAGTCAGTATTGTTTCCCTTTGTTTGTTTGGGATCTTACCTTTATCATCAGATTTCATTTCTATAATTTTTCAGTTTATTTAGGTCATTAGATTAATTTAGTTTTGCCACTTTGTGTCTGAATTATTGGGATTGTTTCAAACTGTTGAGGTGTACAACGAACGAACAGTCTAGACACTGAATTAAATCAAAATGCGCTTACAAAAGCGACTTATTAAGCTGGAAGACAAACAGCTCTAACACAAACACTCACCAATAGGAACACATGACCTGCAACAATGATTCACAAGACGCAGAGGATAATATTTAAACACATCCTGATTAATCATAGAGACCTGGTGTGAAAGACAAGACCATTAAATCTGTCTTGGAATGAGTTCATGGATGAATGAAAACTTGGGAAACATGGGGTGAAGACATGTTGGCGGTCATCATTAAGTCCATTCTGACCTCCTCCATCATCGTCTGTTAAAGATAAAGACAGAGCGCATCATCTGCTCTGCGGAGCGGGACTTTGGATGTAAGCTGCCGTCCCTCAACAACCTGTTCAAAAAAATGGGGCCGAACCTTCCCAACCGGCTAATGGACTATTCAGAACGCTCACAGACGGCTACGGTATATTAAGACCCAAACATCCCGCCACAAGAACAGCTTCTTTTCTAGACTCCTTCAAACTATTCAGATTACACATTCTATATTTACCAAGTACATATGCCAACTAGGCAGGGTCTCTTGACTCTGTTCGTTTTGTATGTTTGGCTCTGGTTGTGTACGTCTTAAAATGTGCGCTTTAAAAGCTTCAGCTAGTGTTCAGAAAACAATCCTTGTGTGTGTAAAGAGACATGGCGAAGAAACCTGATTCTGTTCTTCTCTGTTCTCTTTATATTAAAAACAATATACATACGTTTTTTTGGCTACATAGTAAATCCATTTAAGTGCCTGTTGTTGATGTTGGATGGACGGGTACAGAGTGGACTTCAATTTCTTTAAATATAATTTTAATTAGTTTTAAATATCATCAGTTTCGAACAAAAACTATCAGACATATACTTTTAGCCAACCTCGACCGAAAATAACCATTATTCTTACTCTAAAAATACATGTTGAAGAAAGGTTTTTGGGCCTTCAAAGTAGGCCCACCGTCTACTTTGACTTCTCTGATAGCTACTACGTTCATACATACTATCATTTGGTAGTGATTTTGCACCTAATGTCCTCCAAATACATTTGCCATATTCTGTGTCACTGTGCCATTTGAGTGTGGATTATTGTAATAATGTGTGGATGAATAGACCAAAAAATGGTTTCATACAGTGGCAATAAGAAACTTTTTCACACAGGTTCTACATTGCACATTGGCTAGCCGAGAGAGATCATGTGTTTTATTGTTTGTTTAAAACCATTTGCTCGTTTGTGTCATTATGATGCAGAGTGTGTGAACGCGTTTCCATGCAAGTTCTCGCCTGAGCGCTTACTGAACGTACATCAAAAAAGGGTTTAGCATTAGCAATGACTCAGGAGCAATGAGGCTCGATGAATCGTACATTATATTGTTTTTGAGCTGTATGATTTTTCTCTTCTCAATTATATTTTATGCCATACATGTATCCAATTAGTATGTTGACGTTAAACTAAGCGTATGTACATACCGTATAAGTGGATAGCTGTGTCACTGATGTCTTCTAACTTGAAGGGGAAATGATTTGGGTGTATTGTCTTTATGTGTCTGTGCGTGTTTAAGGCATGTTTTGGTCATAAAACATGCAGGATGAATTAATAATTAAACTATGTTTTCTTCTAGGTGGAAAACTATTGTAAATGAACGCCCATTACAGACAAAATGGAAGAAAATACGAGTTAAATTATCCTCAATGAGTCAGCAATGACTTCTCTGTTTTAATCTTTCGTTGGGTAGCGGAAATACATCATTAAACTTTCATTATGTGGAGAAATATTGTTCAGCGTGTACTTCTCACGATACACAAGCTGCTGCAGTGTGCTGTGTGTTTAACGCACACTATAAATCATCTAACCATGTCTAGTTGTAGGGCCCAAGACAACTGGTAATATCTTTTAAATGGTCTAACACTGTGGACCATACCAGCGCGCACTCACACATACAAAGCAATGCATGCGAACACCAAAAGTGCTCTCCCCATCCCTATATCTCTTTAGCTCTGTTTCCGATACACTTGTCCACGCATGAACAAACATTTGCATGCACAGATACACACGCGCACGCACTGGTCAAAGAGAAAAAAAAATTATTCAACCCAACCTAAATTAACATACTGAGTTATAAAAGTAATCCTGATCCTTAAGATATAAACAGTGCCCTCCAGAATTACTGGACCTCTTTGTACAGATGAGCTAAAAAGGTTTTTATTTCTTTATTACCATAACATTACTAAAACAATTGATGAATCAATAGGTGACACGCATGCAAAATAACCAAAGTAATTGATAAACAATGGGAAAATCAGAGAAGACAAATGAAATGAGACAAAGGGTTTTTGACTTTCAGAAGTTTGTCAAAGGCTATGGTATTTTACATAATAAATACACTATAAAAATTTATATTAAGCGAACAACAATGAAGAAGTCTAAATGAACTGAAACTGTCAAAAAACATGCCTGTGGGACGACTTAACAGTTTTTGACCTTACTTTTTTTCTGATTCTCCATAGATCACATTTAGAGAATGTTTGTCTTGAGGGTAACAACTTTAGTTTCATAAACCTAATCTGGGGTGCCAATAATCCTGACATGTTTTGGAGTGCAATATTTTGAGTGTAATAGAGAGTCGATAAAGAGCAATTGCATTTTTGCATAGCCTTTTGTGCTCATCGTTACCAACGGGGGCAAAAATTCTGCAGGGCTCGGTACAATGTTTATATTATCTGGTGGAGTATAACACTATGAATAAGCTCACAACGGATCCATAAGTGATTTTCTTTAAGAATGTGCATACATTTTCATTTATTAGGGTATACAAGAGATGGATGTATTTACTAGCAGTTCTACTTTAGACTGCCTGCGTCCCAAATCACACACACACTAGCAGCTAGTGCACTACTTATGAGCAGCTCCTATTGGCAAAACAAAACTGCACTGGTTTTTAGATTAAGATACTGTTTGAGGCACTGTATACCATCATACATATTCTTTGTAAATTACCTTTCACTAGTGTTCAGCTTTAAAACAATTACAAAGTTCAATGTGACATGAGCATTGAAGTGTTCAAAGCCTCCCTAGCTACCGGATTTCTTCATTTTCTCGCCCACAAATTAAACTTTTATTCCTGGCTCATTTAACTTAACTGACTGCGTAAATCAGCAGTCCAAGTATTTGGTCTTTCAACATATACCCACTCACCCCTGCTGTTTGCCTATGTGAGAGCTGCAAAGTAGTTAAGTGTGTGCGCACACACAAACTGACAAAAAAGAAGATCTCACAGGTAGACTTCAGATTCCATCTATTATCTATGGGTAAAGAAGATTTCACAGGTAGACTTCAGATTCCATCTATTATCTATTGGTAAAGAAGATTTCACAGGTAGACTTCAGATTCAATCCATTATCTATGGGTAAAGAAGATCTCACATGTAGACTTCAGATTCCATCCATTAACTATGGGTAAAGAAGATCTCACAGGTAAACTTCAGATTCCAACCATTACCTATGGGTAAAGAAGATCTCACAGGTAAACTTCAGATTCCAACCATTACCTATGGGTAAAGAAGATCTCACAGGTAAACTTCAGATTCCAACCATTAACTATGGGTAAAGTGTGGATTAAAATTGTGTTTCTCCAACCTCTCAAATGTGAAACTTGTAAGTATTCATTCTTTTAGATTATTTATACATCAAAAGTGTGATAATGAAAAAACAATAGCAATTGATTTTAAAGTTTAGGAATACATTCTGAAACTAGCAAGCAAAGGGGTATGTGTCCTTGTTAACACTTCCTTGAGATCAAAGATTAAGCAGTGTCTGTTTGGGTCGGTCCATGAAGGGAAACCAGGTGCTCCTGAAAGTGGTTATAGAGAGCCACTAGAGGGCACTCTACACTCTGGTTAAAATAAAAATGTCAGTGCCCCAGGGCTGTAATGGTGAGATTGCCCTGCTAATGGTGGCATCTCCACTATTGTTACTACCCCGTGTCGTAGCACATTTTGAATATGGCTTCGTGTCATCTTCCAAGGTTGTTATTTCCCTCTCCTGCCCCTTAAAACTAAAATAAATTGTGAAGTACCTCCGGCGATAAAATGTTATGCAATTGTATGCAATCGTTAATGTCTGTAAGTCACTCTGGATAAGAGGCGTCAGAAGTTATTAAACTGTTCAATCTAGGCGAAGAAGTCCTTGGTAGAGTGAGAAACATATATCCTGCTGATAGCCTGTGCCTTTCAATGTCAGCATAATGTATCTCGACGACTCACAGCAAATATAAGATTAGTAAACGCAAGGTCTTTGAATAATTTAGGGATGTTAAAAGAAAATAGCCTCGACCCCGTGTCTAGGCTACACAACTCAGACTCGGGACATTCAGCAAGTACTGTGAAGACCTGATCTCCTGCTTTCACAGACGGATTGAACCTTCAAGTAGAACAATGTACGGTTCCTTTCATAAAACCAACATTTCTTCTAGTCTTACCGAACAAAAAAGCTGAAAGAGTATATATAGACAGGAGCACTTACTCCAGCCATCATAGGATATTTTGACCCTCTATTTGAGTTCAGGTCTGAAAACCAACTGGTGTATCCCTGATCTACTGCGTGCAGACTTCATGAGGACATAGCGTGCAGAAGATATGCGATATTCTACATTGTGTTTTTTGGTTCCCGGAAATGCTATGTAGGCTGTGTACAAAAGGGGCTGTCATTGCTAAATGGTTCATCTGATTTGTATAAAAATACCCTGAAATGAAAGCTGACAGTCGGCACTTTAACCTCGTTATCCTTTCAAATTCGAAGACACCAAAATGAGGTCCCTGTTTTTCTTTTTACCTCAATTGTGTTTTTTTCTGGCGGGCAAAATTAAATGTTATTTTTTGCATTAGACGAAATAGTACATTTGTATGTCCGTTCCAACAAAATCCATGTACAAGACAGAAACAGTACTATCGTTCTGTATATTTTGCTGTTGGCTCTTTTGAATGCCTAGCCGAGCTACAATTGTTGAATATCGGAGTTTATAACAATTATTAAAAATGTTTATGAAATTGATGATTTACTAATTTGTCATTAGTTGTTTCTGTCCCAATTCGACCTCTATTCCTAAATGCCAGCAGAATGTATTGTGGCATTAATTATATTAAACCACATCTAATGGGTCTATATACAATCCTACAGGTTTAGGATTCATTGATTGGCTTACAAATTAATTACATTTCTTTATTCTTTTGACGACTTGATGAATAATGAACCAACCTCTACTTGATTGCAGAGATGCTTTAATTAATGGGCTTATCCTTTTAGCAATTGTTCAATTTATATTAAACAGCTTTATTGACAGCACTATAATGGCAATACAATGTTTTGCTTGATTTCATTAAACATGCTTAAGAATAAAATGAATGATGTCACGCAGTCAGATTGAAATATCATATTGCATTAACTCTGTCACCCCCAGTCAGTTGGAGGGTTCCTCAAAAGGCTTCTGCAGGTGCTAGAAACCTAAGCTACTGTCTGCCAGGCATGTCTCATGGTGAGGCTAGAGGAGCTAGACTCCTGTCTATGTCATAGGATTAAAGGAGAGAATATCTCGAACTTGGTGTAAGTCCATCACTTCTTAGCAGATAAGATTTGGCTTACAGGAAAGTCCCAGAAAGAAGGCGAGTTATCCGTGTTGTTGTGTGTTAATAACAGGGGCGAATTACTACTTCATTGATGCTAGACTTCACAGTCGATCGGCACGATAGAGGGGGCTGGTAAAGAGCTCAGCTATGTTACACAATTGCTTGCTAGCTGTTAATCAATAGTTAACAACAGTTGTTCAACCTATTCCTAAAAAAAATATTATCAGCAAACTCTGTCTTCTGGCATGGACAGAAGAAAACCAATCATGTCTGCTTTACCTTCATATTATAATATGCCACTGGTTGTGTAGAAGATATTATATTACCATGAATCAATAAATACAATACTAAACTACAGAATTTGTCTCTATTGTAATTAATTACTTAAAATTAGTATGTCTTAACGTTTTAGAGAATACTGTGTTACACACTCCTAATTGAATAGGTCTCAAAAAATCCATTTGCAGTGAAGAGTTATATAATATTTTGGTCTTTAGCATCCCTTATGATCACATAGAGCCTACAATATAATTCTATAATGTATAGAATCCTTAATCTTGGAATAATAAACAATCGGTCGTATGAAAAGAAGACGTGCTAGCTAAAATAAATAATGGACACTTGTTTTATATTGCCATTTGCACGCACCTGGTAACCATTCCTTCATTAGTATCGTATCTTTCTGTGATTGGTCAAGTCTTTGTGTGGTATCGTTTGATGTTAAGTGTTGTGTCAAGGTTGTTCTCTTTCTTGGTGAAGGCATATTATACATTTGAAAGCGTTGCATCGCTTCTTTATTTTGATGTGTCATAAGTGTGACCAGTTCCCTCTGGGATTATATTTATTTGTTCATATCATTTACCTGGCTTCTGCTAATTAATAAACAAGCCAGTTCAGCATATCTCAGGTTTCCGGATCTCTCCTTCTCTTGCACCTCATGGCCGTGACACACTGCAATATTTAGACATCTTCTCAGTACCGAATAAAAAATATATGCAATGTATATATTAGTGAATTATTTAGACTATGTAATTTTAAACTAAAATAACAATAAGTATATTTTAAATGGCAATAAAAGTATTGAGAAACTATTTAAATCAAAATGTAAATCTGTGATCATAGCTGATGTGTGTCACTTTCTAAAGTGAATTACAATTAATTTACCACAGTTTGGTTGCATAATGGATGCATTATTCCTTCAAATATTCTGTGTAATGTTATGACAGTTAAACTTGTCTTGATGGGTTGGTTCATTGGTAATTTACTTGTTAATACCTACCAACCGGTTAACCTACTGTTTCCCCAGATAAATAATACCTTTGGCCAGTAATTTATGGTAAGCTTGTTAATATCCTACTGACATGCACTGTGTGGCCAACTTATACGAATGTATTTTTAGTTTCATGAATAAGTTAAGGGACATTGTGCCCAAACAGATAATATGAGTGGTATCATGAAATTGTTATTTGTATGTGCCAGTTGAGAACAATACTGAAGATATTTATAATATTTTTTGGCAACGGCACAGGGCAGAAACAGGTAGCCTTGAGTTGGCAACAGAATTTGATATCCGGTGGAATAAAAGCCAATAGCCACCCAGACTAAGGTCCGTTCACACTGCTGCCGTCTGTCTGGTAGACGTAACCAGAGCAGTTGGGCTCTACCAGACGCACAAACAGTGTTTACCCTCAGGCCATAAGACATCTCAATTGGCAAAATTAATCTCTAATCATATTGATCAGTTGAGACATTTCATTTACATTTTTTGTACATTGGTATATTTAACATGTACTAATTTATTTGCCCTACAACACTAATTTTTTCATAGAATTCATATTCATATTGTCCATATCGTTCCTACAATTAAAATCAAATCACGAAATCATGAAATGTATTTTATAAAGCCTTTTTTACAACAGCCCTGCCAGTCACCGGATGAGTGGAATGTATATTACTCATATTGTTCTTGTTTTATTTTGTATTTTTTTCTCTTAATGATTACTGCACAGATGATGAATGCCTTGTCACAATAATATTATAAACATGAAATACTCTGTCTATGACTTATATTCCACTTTTTTGTGAAAAGATTGAAGTCTAACATGTAACACATTGCATACAATATTATTAACTATTGCCGCTGACTGGTGACATGCACACCAGCGCAAAGCATTGCAGCACCTTCAATACATTATGCATTGGTTTGCATTATTTATCAGGTTAGCCTCATCAGCAAGAAAGTAAGACATACAGCAAATTGTCTGATAAATGCAACTGAAAAACGACAAAGACAAGAAAAATACATCATAAGGAAGAAAACATAACAGTAAATTCCCTTTGTGTGACATTATTGGACAGTATGTGGCTTTGTTTTATGACTATATATATTCATTTTCTGTCCAGTTTACAAGGATATTGCATATCGTGTTTGCAAGGAACAATCAGACCTGGTTATAAAAGGCCTCTCGTCATTGCTATGATTAGAGCTTGGGCCTAAAATGCGGGTTAAATAAGCATGTCTGGTAATGGATGAGTAAATTAACAAAAGCTAGTTTTGTTAAAACCTCAGGGACCCTGAAGTGTTTTGTATCATGATGAGAGAACAAGGCCAGTGAGATTTGAACAAAAACTTGTTCAGAGAGATTGTGGGAATGGGACGTGCGTGCTAAACGACATTTGGGTGATGTGCAGTATTGTTTTTGCGCCAAACATACCATTTGGATTTATGGCCAAAAAGATTAACCTTGGTCTCATCAGACCATAACACAGGAACATCCTCCATCAATAAGTCTTTATTTTCCACATTCATGAATATCTAGCAAACTGTAACAAAACTAACATACAGCAGTTGCAAAACAAATAGATCTAGTAGGTATTTGGACAGAAACAACAGTGTTGTTGTTTTGGCTCTGTACTTAATGACATTTGATTTGAAATTAAAGATTGAGCAAGACATTGCATGAAAATGTTGCGAGCAATCAGATTTATTGCATAATGATGGCCAACTTGCATTGCAGACTCTTTGGTTCTTTTTTTTAACTTTTATTCATCCAGGAAGACACAATGAGACCAAACATTTACAAGTGTCCTCTGTGAACATCAATTCAAGAATATGACAACAGTTAGACAGAAACATACAATTAACAGACACACTGACATTTACCTTCTCAGTCAATTCTTGCAAACACATTTCTCACTATAAAAATCTAACGCCATTCCGTTAAACTGACATGTGCACACTAAAGCACCCAAACACAATTATAATTGGATACTATTCCACCGATGAGGTGCTTTAAAAGAGAAGACCGAACTACCCAAATCAGTAGTTACATAAGCTGTCTGTAAAACTATCCAACTCTGACATCTAGTTATAAATCCAGACGATCTATGTGTCAACAGTGATGTTAAGTATACCCGAAGCCTCTGGCACTTTCAGCCATTTTTTAGTTTATGAACAAGGCTGTATGGGATCTCATGTTTTCCAAGAGTAGGCTGACGCTGATGCCGTAGCCTAAAGCTATACTTTTTGAAAGGCTCTACCACAGTTAGGTATACCGAATATCCATACGGTAGGCCAAATTCATGCATTATATTTTTAAACTGTTCATACCGTCCACCCAAGTAAGAATAATGGATTTTAAATGATTATTAAACATATTTAGGTGCATGTATCAGAGGAGTAGAGTTTCAAATGTACTGAATATCTTGTTGTTGGTGTAAACACAGAGCTGGCTGTGGTTTCTTTTACATATAAACACTATCATACATGTTTAAGCTGATGCTAGAGTTTATGATTTTCAATAACAAATTGCATGCGTGTATTATCCCATTTCTGTAGTGGCATAGGTGTTTTACGTATGATTTTCACATGTAATATAATACATATAAAACGTTCAAAATGCTGTTTATTAAATTACATAACTGGCCACTTGAAAATGTACATTACACAATATTGTATGTCAAAAACATACAACTATGGTTCCCGGTACCCATTACATGTGCGGAGCTAGATAATAAACTGAATCAGCAGCAAGTTTATAATGTGTGTGTGTGTGTGTGTGCTTATAAATAAGTGAGTTGCAATATAAGTGTTTAAATGTGTCTAGAGTGTGGGTATGTCGACAGTAATAAAAGGAAAATGCCAGGATGTGGATTGTGTATATTATCGACTGGGCGGCCATTTTATGAATCATGTGGTAGTCCTGGTTGGACAAGCTTATGCCTTGTGGGTTGACACTGAACAAGGTCCTGTTGGTTCTAGACAACAATGGAAAAAGCTCAGTAGGAAGCTCAACGAATTTGATCAATGAGTTTAAATCAATGCTTTTTGTATTTTATTTGAACTTTTATTTATCCAGGGAGACACATTGAGGCCAAGGTCTCATTTGAAAGTGTGTCCTGGGAACATCAACCCACGAATACTAAAACAATTAAGGACACATTTAAATAATTAACAAACACATTTACATAGCATTAACCATCTCAGTGTAATAAAATGGAGAGGGCACTATTATGAAGTGAATCAAGCAACTTCAGAGTAGAAGCAGATGCACTTTGGTATACTGTATCACCATAGTCAATAGGGGTGTGCCAAAAAATCGATTCACATAAGAATCTAGATTCTCATTTGCAACGATTCAAAATCGATCTGAAATGTCCAAGAATCAATTTAATAAATAAATAAAATCAGCTGGCTGTTCGCCTCCATTTTTGTAACTAGCCTATACGGGTCGTCCGAATGTCACCATGCAGCCGTTGGACATGACACACAGTGTGCAAGCTTTGCAAAACGAAGACCAAGTACTTCGGCAGCACAACAAATGCGCGGGCTCATATTAATAGGCATCACCCGGAGCTCAGCGACACGGAGCAGAGTCAGCCACCAGCTGCAGACTAACGCACACTGCAGTGCTTCACGAAACTTCCTGTGGTGTAGTGGTGCGTATACGCAGGTATACAGCGTATACCCACCTCTGAGGAGAGGGATTTACAGTATACCCACCTCCAAAAAGATGACTGACCGTATAGGCCTACCCAACTCTAATTAATCAGACTCAGTAGCCATCAATCTTCAGGGCTTGAATTTCGGTGCGGGATTGCGGGGATTGCGCATAATTTAAACAATTCCCGCAAGGTTAGTTTTTATAGTGCGTGAAATTCCCGCACAAATATATATGCTTCATCTCAGTCCGAGGTAAAGTTGGTTGGATATTCGATATTGGATATTCAACGGATAGTCGGAGGCCGAGATCAGGTCCGGTTTTCCCGCAAGCAGACACACTACACCCGGGTGATCGGCGGACAGAAACCTCCGTCTGCTTATAGTTAGGGACCGTCTATAAAGTACAAGTCTCAACGTTATTAATTCAATAGCTGTTTAACCATTTGGCCTTGAAACTTCAAATCACTATCAGATTGTTTTATAGAGTACACCCAGATTTTGCACAGCTTTGTTTTTCTAAGGAAATGGTGTAAGAGACCATGTAAATAAACATTAATGTAAATAAACATTTAAAACATTTAAAATTTGTAAAAATCTATCTTTTTTATAGCTAGCTAATAATGAGTAGCAATTGAGAACCAGACAATGTTTTTTATAAAAGGCACTTCCCTGAGAATTGAACTTAATAAAGGTGAAAAAGACACTTTAATGTCTCCGTTTGTCATTCTGTATAGCAAAGCAGATGAGAGTAGATCATGATCAGAAACCCGTTTAGAAATCATTATGGATAAAATCGAATCGTTTTGAATCGAAAATCGTTTTGAATCGAAAATCGATTTTGAATCGAATCGTGGCCTCAAGAATCGGAATCTAATTGAATCCTGAGATGGTAAAAGATTCCCAGCCCTAATAGTCAAGCACATTTAATATATAGGACCCGTTTAATTATAGAACCCTCTTAAAAACTGAGAGACTAAGGCTGTAAACTGGCCATTTGTGCATTGATTGTTGGAGCACAAGCATGATGAATATTATCTGCACAATATATGTGAAAAGCACAACCATTTATAGATGAACTAATAGCATGTATGTATTTAGTAAAAATGGGTCCTATGAGGGATCCCTGTGGAACACCTCTCTGTACTTCAAGACTGAAAGACCTAACTCTAGATAGTTATGACACCATGCAGCAGGACTAAGGCTTTTTGGTGACAATTTCCTCAACAAGATACCGTGGTCAACAGTACCAGAGACCTTAGACAAGTCAATGTAGCATCCATAGCATTTACAAAATAATTTACAACTAATATTGTGTCAGTAAGAGTTATATGCTGAGGTCTAAAACCAGATTTATTTGGTGTGCTATTGATGGTAAACCCATCGGTAAGATCACCCATTCCACGTCCCAGTGCATCTCGGGTAACAGCTGCGAAACCATCCAGTTCTTCATCTTTAGTTCTCCCCATGTTCATTTGATCCTGGGTCATTCCTGGTTGCAGACACACAACCCCTTTATTAATTGAACCTCAGGTTCCATTGATGCCTTTTGCCACGCTCATTGTTTAAGATCCGCCCAGCACACCAGTGGCTCTAATTCCTCAAGCACTGAAAACACCCCCGATCTGGCCAAGGTTCTGGCAGAGTACTTGGATATACAGGATGTGTTCAGCAAGTCACGAGCCACGACCCTGCCCCTGCACCGGCCTTATGACTGTGCCATTAACCTCCTCCCTGGGACTGCTCCTCCCCGCGTGCGGCTCTACTCCCTTTCTGCACCAGAGACTAAGGCCATGGAGGACTGCGTTGAGAACTCTCTGTGTCACCGCACTCGAACCTGCAACCTGGTTCGAGTGCGGGATGGGGATAAGTGGAAGACGACTTCAACACTGCCAGTGGTCACTATGAGTACTTGGTGATGCCGTTTGGGTTGACCAACGCCCCAGCATTCTTCCAGTCACTAGTGAACAACTTACTACAGGACATGCTCAACAGATTCGACATTCTGGTATTCTTTCGGTTCGCCCAAGAGCACGTTGCCCACGTTCGACAGGAACTTCAGGGTCTTCTCAAGAAACAGTTGTTGTGAAAACAGAAAAGTGCGTCTTTTACCAGTTCCATTCCTGGGGTTTGTCATCACTGCAGGATGCCTCAGACGTTGGGCTGGGGGCTGCCTTTTTGCAGTGCTCTTCCAGGGACCAGATGATGCACCGCTGCAACTTTTTTTTCTCACAGTCTGATTCCAGCTGAGCGAAATTGTGACGTCGACAATAGGGAACTGTTAGTGGTCAAGATGCCTTTAGAGGAATGGAGGCACTGGCTGGAATGGTCATGACATAAAGCCGCCGTTTCAGGTTTGGACGGACCATAAAAACCACGTTCTGAAGTGGGGTCACTCCAACAACTTTACCTGTCACCCGGGCTCCCGCCAGACCCTTGACTTTATCCGTTGATAATTCTGGTGGCCTTCCAAGGGCAGTGACGTTCCCGCTTTTGTCACAGACTGCACGGTATGTGCACAAAACAAGACCCCGCGGCAAACTCCATACAGTCTCTTTTTCCATACCAGGAGGTGGATGTGGGTGTTCCCTCGGTGCAGCTGTTCATTGGCCGCTGCCATCTGGGGCTGGGCCGCTCTGCGCTACTTCGGGGATCAAGCTGTCTGCGACAGGTCGGATCATCATCGGACCCCAGCTCCCCGTTACCATAGTGGGCAGAGGGTCTGGCTCTCTACCCACGACCTGCCTCTCCAGGTGGAGTCTCTCCAGCTGTCCTCCCGGTTTATTGGTCTCTTCTCCATCTCCATGGTCAACAGCTCCAACACCGCCTGTCTTCACCTGCCCCGCACCCTCAGAGTCCACCCCACCGTTCATGTCTCACGCAATTAACCTGTGTCACATTGTCCTCTAGCTCCTGCTCCTCTTTCCAGTACCTAGTTAACTTGAGAGGGGTACAGCTTGAAGAAGAGGTGTTGGGTCCCAACCAGGAACAGCCTTAACCCAGCACTCACCGCGGATATCGGACAGTGTCATCCCGGTCAATCAGGTAGGGCCTCTAGCAGGGGGGTCCTGTCACAGCCTTATTCCGTACACCTGTGTTGCATTACCTCACCCCTACAGGTGTCTCCCATCACCTCATTATC
Organism: Dallia pectoralis; assembly: GCA_029465975.1. Lineage (NCBI taxonomy): Eukaryota > Metazoa > Chordata > Actinopteri > Esociformes > Umbridae > Dallia > Dallia pectoralis. The sequence continues at coordinate 15,085,644 of CM055742.1, read as the reverse complement.
CCTGCCTATATAACCTGTGTTGCATTACCTCACCCCTACAGGTGTCTCCCATCACCTCATTATCTCTGCCTATATAACCTGTGTTACATTACCTCACCCCTACAGGTGTCTCCCATCACCTCATTATCCCTGCCTATATAACCTGTGTTACATTACCTCACCCCTCCAGGTGTCTCCCATCACCTCATTATCTCTGCCTATATAACCTGTGTTACATTACCTCACCCCTACAGGTGTCTCCCATTACCTCATTATCCCTACCTATATAACCTGTGTTACATTACCTCACCCCTCCAGGTGTCTCCCATTACCTCATTATCTCCGCATATATAACTTGTGTTACATTACCTCACCCCTACAGATGTCTCCCATCACCTCATTATCTCTGCCTATATAACCTGTGTTACATTACCTCACCCCTCCAGATGTCTCCCATCACCTCATTATCTCTGCCTATATAACCTGTGTTACATTACCTCACCCCTCCAGGTGTCTCCCATCACCTCATTATCCCTGCCTATATAACCTGTGTTACATTACCTCACCCCTCCAGGTGTCTCCCATCACCTCATTATCCCTGCCTATATAACCTGTGTTACATTACCTCACCCCTACAGGTGTCTCCCATTACCTCATTATCCCTACCTATATAACCTGTGTTACATTACCTCACCCCTCCAGGTGTCTCCCATTACCTCATTATCTCCGCATATATAACTTGTGTTACATTACCTCACCCCTACAGGTGTCTCCCATCACCTCATTATCCCTGCTAATATAACCTGTGTTACATTACCTCACCCCTCCAGGTGTCTCCCATTACCTCATTATCTCCGCATATATAACTTGTGTTACATTACCTCACCCCTACAGGTGTCTCCCATCACCTCATTATCCCTGCTAATATAACCTGTGTTACATTACCTCACCCCTCCAGGTGTCTCCCATTACCTCATTATCGCTGCCTATATAACCTGTGTCCTCTGTGTGTTCCAGTTGCCAGTTCATCTTGTGTGTTCTCCCAAGTCGTCGGGTATCTCCAGTGTTTTCTGTGTACTAAACTTCTGCCAGTTGCAGTGTAACCTATATTGATACTAATGTATACTGGAATCATCTGTTATATATATATATATATATAGTACAGTCTGACAAAACCCCAGCACACCACAGTGTTCTTTTATTACACGAAGCTTTCTAGTGGAAGTAACAAATGAATATGTTATTTTAATTGAAACCCTATTGACAGAGTAGGCTTGATCAATGTTAAGAATGACACACCTAAATGGAAAGTGGCATGCTTTGTTGAGTTAAACTAATCACATTGTCTTTCTGTCTTTGTAGAGCAGCCTATGGAATCATTATTTTCAGCACCTGTATTGGTTCTGCTTATCTTCCAGTCTTCCTCATTCGAGTAAGTGCCTCTTTCCTGCTAAGTTTGAACAAATTGCTGCAGACACGTTAACAAATTGATTAAACAAGTCCATCTAAAACGTAAGGATTTTTTCATCACATAGTTATTTGTTATGAGAGGAACAGCTGTCGTGGACCATGGTGGGAACTGGTCCATTACAGAGAAAAAGGCAGGTACTGAAGTCAGCCGTGCTCTCCACAGCTGACATAGCCGACAAATGCACACACACACACTAAAACATAACATTCCCCTCTTAGGAATGTAGAGGTTTAGGGTTCCTCGGCAGCTCCTTTGAAGAGCCTTCTGAAGATACCTTACTTATTATATGTTTAAACCATTTTTGCAAATAATTTCACTTATAAGCAACCACAGCGTGTTCTCCTGAATTTTTTTCAAAACCTGTGTTTCAAAATCTGACAAGAGAATGGAAAACCTCTTATGTGACACCGGGGCGGTAATCTATTTCTAAATACTGCAACAACGGCACATTTTTGTTATACTTGGTGAGGTCCTCGATTAGTACTGAGCAACACAGGTTCGTTTAAACAAGGGACAGAGACAGTATTACCGTACAAAATAATTAATAATTTAATGGAACAACAATAGTAGGATGACAGACCACCATATAATAATACTTGTCTAAATGAAAAGATCATCACAGAAAAACCTGTATACTCGCCCAGTTCCCTAGCCACGGCGAGGGTTGGGCTACTGTCTGTGTGGGGGCAGCGAATCCCCAGTACATGTAACAACCCAGTGCAACCTGTGAACATGCAACACTCCAAACACACACACCGTCACACACACTACAAGCTCACTCACACAATGGCAAAAGGAAGTGAGTTAAAAATGGTTCATGCAATCTATCGATATCACACCACATGAAATGTCTAAACTAAAGACCCACTCTAGTCCTGCACTGGATTCGTACGTGGAAAGGCTGAGGTGTTACACCCTCCCCAACGAAGTTTAACTGGACTCCAGCCGGCAAAACCAACAAGCACAATGTTTGTAAGTGGACATTTGTGTAATAATTACAAGCCCCCAAGTTAGCGTCCTACCTGCCAATCTCCTCTTAGCGGACTAAATGAGCGTCGCCTGTCAGTTTAAATAGGGCGCTCACTGATGACGACAGTCTAGCCCTTAGTGCTACCTGTCACACTTATACACAGAAAACGGAAGATTTCCAACTGAACAAACGAAACGACACCCATCACACATACACACACACACAGATCAATGTGTCACGACTCTGATGAACCCAGGCCTGATGTTTGAGACCAGAGATCTGTCACTAACCTAATGACTTCTCTCCACGACAACGCCTCCGTCTCTCCTTTCCACTGGTGTTCTTTACTTTCCCTGACTCACCCCAGCTCTGTCATTAGCATATCTCTTTCTTTAAATAAACCACTCTCTAATTTCACTTGTTAATGAAGCAGGGGAGCAGGGCGAGATTTTTAATGGAATAAAGAGAGCGGCCAGCCATCTTAATTAATATGTACAGGTTCTATAAAGTATAAAAGCCTGAAAATTAAATATGCTGCTATAAGAAAATGAGGCTGTACTGGGTATGTAAAGCAGCTTAAAACGACAGATCTATAATCAGGCACCACTCCTCCATTGTTTGTACTGTTTATCGCTGTCTCCGTACAGTACTAATGAGCACTTTAGCTGTTTGCTTTATATTTTTAAATACATTTCCTGATACTAACACTTTGTTTCTGACCTAGGATCAGATTCTCTGACCATAATCTTTTAGATTATTCCAGTGCCGCCTCCTACTCTCAATATCTTTTGCTGTGTACTGAAGTACGGGTCTCTCATCCCTTACGAAAAAAAAGTATGTTAAAGTATACTATAAGTATACTACAAAAATGATAGTACACTTTTAGTTCACTTTTGATATAATTTTAAGAAGTATGCTTAGAAAAAAGTATATTCAAGTATACTATAAGTATACTACAAAATGGGTAGTACACTTTTAGTTTACTTATGATATACTTTAAAAAAATACATTTAGAAAATAGTACTTGAACTTTTAAGTACACTACCAAATAGAAAAACGTTTTTACACATTTCTTCTGGAGATGTACGTTTTCTTTTATTATACAGCAAAAACAGTCTAAATATTTTTTTATTAGATTACAAGTAATTTTTTTTGATCCATCTTGTATATTCTAATACTCATGTCTATGAAATGCATTGCACATTAAATCTTTTTTGTTACTGAAGCTGAAATCATAATTACTGCCAAACATTTTGAAGCCCTATTCATATACTATACTAATAATAATCAATTGGAGTATTAATAAAAATGTCTATGAACTAATTCTGCCTTTGCTGTATGTATTGTGAGGAACATTTATAAGTCTGATATGAATGAAAGCCCCGGACAGACAGGACATTAACATATATTTGAACATATTTTACACGCATTAACTGAGAAAAATGTCCAATGAAGCATCAGCAGAGCTGATTAGCGACGTCACTTCCTGTTCCTTGCGCGCGAGCAAAACTTCATATGTTGAACCGGAGATATTTCAGCCTGTTTCAGTCGCCATAAACTACGCTTTAAACTCGAGCACCCAGGTGTAAGGATTCCAAAAAGGACCAAGTACAGATGTAATGAACTGGTGAGTTTGAGCTAAATTCTAACTTTATCTAGGCCTATATGAGATAACAGCTAACTAGCTACAAGGCTATGGTTAATGCTCACATCAACATTAGCTAGATAGCTATTTACGTCTGAGCCATGTAAGAAGACAACACGTAACTAGCCCTTGTTAACAATTACTTATCTTTATCTTTTGTTTTTCAGGTAACACGCTGGGTGTTTATACGATGTTGCATTTAACTGGCTATACTAGTATAAATTAAACGATGTACCTTACCCTTTCTCATTTCTTCAGGCTTCAGTGGAAGTTAATGTCAATGCAGAATACTCTGTATCTGATCCCAACAGCAAAGAGGGAGACATACCCAATCTCAGTAATGAAGAGGATGATGACATACACAACCCCAACAGCATGGAGGACAATGTACCCGATCCCAGCAGTGAAGTGGAAGACGTAACTGATCCCAGCAGTGAAGGGGAAGACGTACACAATACGAACAGTGAATGGGGCGACAATTCATCGGTATGTTTATGTTATGTATGTATTTGGAATCCTGATTTTATATGGCGCAATTTCACAAATTCCGATTAAAGGTTAAATATTAATCATGTTTGCTTGTTGTCTTGTGTTTTTTTACAGGGCATGCTAGGGAGAAATTTGAAGAAACAACAGTGCAAGATGTCTGGAGGATCTTGCGCAAGAAGTGCAACAATGAATGCTTCAAACAAGTAAAGGCAGAAAAGATGTGAGCATGCATTTCATGTACAAAAAAGAAGCATATTGTTAAATAAAATAACCATGTTTATTTTAACGTTTAGAGTTCAAAATAGTTCTACAATTTAAAAAAAATATATGTATATATCAACATTTTAAGTGTTCATAGCTGGTTTATCCCCCTTTAATGTAGCTTTGACAATATTATCTCATGAAAATATTTATGAAAATATTTATCTGTTGCGCAATAAATGTGTCTAAGTCACATTGTGTGTCTTGCCTCTCAGATTTATTTAGGTATTTTGAATATGTACTGTATTTCCTTTATGTTAAAGATGTTAATTACACTTGAAGACAAAAATAGAAGTCTACTTCATAAACTAAAAGTACACTACACGGGTTACTTTAAAGTATACAAAAGTATACTTAAAATAAACTATAAGTGTATTCTAAAGTGTACTAAATAAACTAAAAAGTGGGCCAATTTAGTCTACTTAGTATAAAATTAGTATATAAATAAGTACACTTCTAGTATACTTTAAGTACCTTAATAATAGTATACTTTTTAAACTTAAGTATACTCACAAAAATAAACTTAAAGTATACTTTTTTTTCGTAAGGGATGTGGTCAACAACAACATATTGAATGAAAATGAATGTCTCTCCCAGTGATGCCTGGGAATGTAATTGATGTCAATCTCTGTTCAATGAAATTAAATTCATATGCGCGAAACCTACGCAGGGGAGAAGAAATGCAAGTAAATATATAAAGAAGAAGTGGGAACGGAGTCATCATTGGTGGAAACTGCAGAATGAACTAAATGCCAGAAGAAAAGGAAAAGTGACAGATTGAGCCAGTCTGCCTCATTGAGAGAAAATATTAAAGTATCCTGGCTTTATGAGAGACGTGTGATTGAAGATGTTTAGGCTGAGATGCTTGAGTTGATTTAAGGTTGAAACGTTAACGCAGCACAATGCACAGTACCATGCTGTATGTGTATTAGTGTGTCTGTGCGTGTGTACATGTGTGTGTGAGAGAGAATGAGTTATAAATTACTCAACGCAAACCCAACTCAACGCAAACCCAACTCAATGCAAACCCAACTCAACGCAAACCCAACTCAACGCAAACCCAACTCAACGTTAACTCAAAACAAACCCAACTCAACGCAAACCCAACTCAACGTTAACTCAAAACAAACCCAACTCAACGCAAACCCAACTCAACGCAAACCCAACTCAACGCAAACCCAACTCAACGCAAACCCAACTCAACGCAAACCCAACTCAATGCAAACCCAACTCAACGCAAACCCAACTCAACGCAAACCCAACTCAATGCAAACCCAACTCAACGCAAACCCAACTCAATGCAAACCCAACTCAACGCAAACCCAACTCAATGCAAACCCAACTCAACGCAAACCCAACTCAATGCAAACCCAACTCAACGCAAACCCAACTCAACGCAAACCCAACTCAACGCAAACCCAACTCAACGCAAACCCAACTCAACGCAAACCCAACTCAACGCAAACCCAACTCAACGCAAACCCAACTCAATGCAAACCCAACTCAACGCAAACCCAACTCAATGCAAACCCAACTCAACGCAAACCCAACTCAATGCAAACCCAACTCAACGCAAACCCAACTCAACGCAAAACCAACTCAGCGCAAACCCAACTCAACGCAAACCCAACTCAACGCAAACCCAACTCAACGCAAAACCAACTCAGCGCAAACCCAACTCAACGCAAACCCAACTCAACGCAAACCCAACTCAACGTTAACTCAACACAAACCCAACACAAACCCAACTCAACGCAAACCCAACTCAACACAAACCCAACTCAACGCAAACCCAACTCAACACAAACCCAACTCAACGCAAAACCAACTCAATGCAAACCCAACTCAACGCATACCCAACTCAACGTTAACTCAACACAAACCCACACTAACCCAAATCAATGCAAACCCAAACTCAACACAAACCCAACTCAACACAAACCCAACTCAGCGCAAACCCAACTCAACGCAAACCCAACTCAATGCAAACCCAACTCAACGCAAACCCAACTCAACGCAAACCCAACTCAACGTTAACTCAACACAAACCCAACACAAACCCAACTCAATGCAAACCCAACTCAACGCAAACCCAACTCAGCGCAAACCCAACTCAACGTTAACTCAACACAAACCCAACACAAACCCAACTCAACGCAAACCCAACTCAACACAAACCCAACTCAGCGCAAACCCAACCCAACGCAAACCCAACTCAATGCAAACCCAACTCAATGCAAACCCAACTCAATGCAAACCCAACTCAACGCAAACCCAACTCAGCGCAAAACCAACTCAGCGCAAACCCAACTCAACGCAAACCCAACTCAGCGCAAACCCAACTCAACGCAAACCCAACTCAACGCAAACCCAACTCAACGCAAAACCAACTCAGCGCAAACCCAACTCAACGCAAACCCAACTCAACGCAAACCCAACTCAATGCAAACCCAACTCAACGCAAACCCAACTCAACGTTAACTCAACACAAACCCAACACAAACCCAACTCAACGCAAACCCAACTCAACGCATACCCAACTCAACGTTAACTCAACACAAACCCAAGTCAACGCAAAACCAACTCAATGCAAACCCAACTCAACGCATACCCAACTCAACGTTAACTCAACACAAACCCACACTAACCCAAATCAATGCAAACCCAAACTCAACACAAACCCAACTCAACACAAACCCAACTCAGCGCAAACCCAACTCAACGCAAACCCAACTCAATGCAAACCCAACTCAACGCAAACCCAACTCAACGCAAACCCAACTCAACGTTAACTCAACACAAACCCAACACAAACCCAACTCAACGCAAACCCAACTCAACACAAACCCAACTCAGCGCAAACCCAACTCAATGCAAACCCAACTCAATGCAAACCCAACTCAATGCAAACCCAACTCAATGCAAACCCAACTCAAAGCAAACCCAACTCAACGCAAAAACCAATGCACTGAACACATTCTCATTCACAAAGTGATATTTGTTAGTAAGCACACAAGGATCATTCTGGTTTCGGTCTCCATATTTAATCCAACCCCTAACCAAATTTGGAGAGGTGCGTACAGCAGTTAAGATGTTGTTCGGAGATAAAACAACATATTTTCTCTAGAACCTGTTGGGAGTCCACCTTGTGAGTCCACCACAGGTGCATACATGTCTATAAGGTCTCACATGTCACAGTGCATTGCAGAGCAAAAGCCAAGCCATGAAGTCTAGAGCACTCTTTGCAGACCTCAGAGATTGTGCTCCCAGTTTGTGCTGGTATGGATGTGTGGATGGTTAGACACAACTGCAAAGGATTGGAAAGTTCCCATGAGCACAGTGGGCTCCATTAATGTGAAATCCAGGCAATTTGGAACAACCAAGACTCTTCCTATGGCTGGGTGAAAGGCCAAACAAAATTAAAGGGAATGAAGGGCATTCTTCTGGTGGGTTTTGGTTACAAGAACCCAAGAACCCTATGGCCACTAACAGAGCTTCAGAGTTTCTCTGCAGAGAGGGGAGAACCTGACAGAAAAACAAGAATCTCTGCCGCATTCCATCAGTAGGGGTTTTTATGTTAACATTTTACTTTGCATAAGTAGATAAAGGGCCTTAATGGTAAAATGTGAACTTAGTGGTACAAGTTATCCCCTTGTTTCCAGAATGTTCATTAGAAAGATTATCATTTTTTAATTAATGGACATTACTGAGCTTTTAAATGTTAGAAATGCAAATTTTGGTTTAATGTACTTTGAGATCCTTTATAATCAAATGTGCTGTACAAATGGTATAAATTATTCATCAGTATTTTAATATAATATTTTAAAGTGTAACAATTGGAGTAGCGACAGCGTCATTGTGATTGCGAGTTATTAAACCTGTCTGATTTATGGTAAAAGCATTCTACAGAATTTATTTTAGAACAGGCATGCCCAGTTTCATTACATGAAATTAAGAAATTGTTTGGGAGAAATGATATATATGTGTATACACTACCGTCCAAACGTTTCGGGTCAGAAATCTCAAAAAAAAAGAAAACCAAAATTTTATCCATTAGAGTAACTTCAAATTGAACAAAAATGCAGCGTAGACATTGTAAGGGTTGTAAATGAATATTGTAGCTTTCTTTGGAATATGTGCGTAAGCGTAGAGGCCCATTATCAGCAACCAGCCCGCATGTTTATCAACTTTAAAAGCTAATGCATCATTACAAAAGCCCTTTGCAATTATGCGAGACTATTTTTGTTCTGATGAATGAAGTCTATTCAGCGCAAGAAATTACCAAGACACTGAATATCTCATCATACACCAATGTGTACTACTCCCTTCACAGAACAGCACAAACCGGCTCAAACCAGAATAGAAAGAGGAGTGGGAGGCCAGAGTGCAAGTGACTAGTTTGAGAAACAGGAATTGGCGCCCAGTCTGCCATTTTCATTGCACAGATTAAATTAGATTTGCATTTTGGAATGACGATAGAATCAACCAATCAAAATATGACTCGCAATGGGTGGGACTGTTTTGGAACAGGCTAATTGCACGTGGTGCCTCGTAAGAGATCGGGAAACACACCACAAACTGAGAGCGATCATCTGATGTGGCAGTATAGTTTAAGGGTTTGTTCAAGAACTCATATGTCCGGCCAGTATTTAGAATTGCATGTAATCTTTATTTCTATCGCTGAGCCCGTGGCCTGTCTTTTCAAGCGACCCAAGAAATGCCTCAACGTCATCTTCTGCAGTCATCATCTGTAGACATGACTGGGTTTGATTGAAGGTGGCTTGTCATGGTTTTCAGCTGATATAACGGTTCTGCCTACTAGAGCTTTTATCTGTGCCTGCCATGCCATTGTTGCTGCTCGCTGCCGTTCACTTGTTTCCAGTTGCTGAGATGCCGCCTGCAGCTAATAGCAGTATGATGCCTCTTGACTCTACACATGAGGATTTGTGCGATTTATCAGCCCTGACCAAAGTCTAACTTTCGGGTTTCACTGTAGGTCATTGGTTCCAAACTCCGGTCCTCAGGTAGCCCAAACAGTATGCATTTTTGTTGTAACCACCATAGCCAAGCACAGCTGATTAAACTTGTCAAAGCGTTATCAGGCTCCCATTGAGTTGATTGGTTTTGCGTGTCCAGGGCTACAAACGAAACGTGCACCATTGGGGCTACTTGAGGACCAGAGTGGGCAACCATTGCTGCAGGCGACTGATGCTAGGAGCTGCTTAGGAGCTCACTTCTGACAACAAATCTGGCATGATGCACAGATCTCCATCCCACCTACGTCCATCCCACCTACATCCAGCCACCCTACATCCATCCCACCTACATCCATCCACCCTACATCCATCCACCCTACATCCATCCCACCTACATCCATCCCACCTACATCCATCCACCCTACATCCATCCACCCTACATCCATCCCACCTACATCCATCCCACCTACATCCATCCCACCTACATCCATCCCACCTACATCCATCCCACCTACATCCAGCCACCCTACATCCATCCACCCTAAATCCATCCGCCCTACATCCATCCCACCTACATCCATCCCACCTACATCCATCCCACCTACATCCATCCCACCTACATCCATCCACCTACATCCATCCACCCTACATCCATCCCACCTACATCCATCCACCCTACATCCATCCCACCTACATCCATCCACCCTACATCCATCCCACCTACATCCATCCCACCTACATCCATCCACCCTACATCCATCCCACCTACATCCATCCCACCTACATCCATCCACCCTACATCCATCCCACCTACATCCATCCCACCTACATCCATCCACCCTACATCCAACCCACCTACATCCATCCCACCTACATCCATCCCCCCTACATCCATCCCACCTACATCCATCCACCCTACATCCATCCCACCTACATCCATCCCACCTACATCCATCCCCCCTACATCCAACCCACCTACATCCATCCCACCTACATCCATCCCACCTACATCCATCCCCCCTACATCCATCCCACCTACATCCATCCACCCTACATCCATCCCACCTACATCCATCACACCTACATCCATCCACCCTACATCCAACCCACCTACATCCATCCCACCTACATCCATCCCACCTACATCCATCCACCCTACATCCAACCCACCTACATCCATCCCACCTACATCCATCCCACCTACATCCATCCCCCCTACATCCATCCCACCTACATCCATCCACCCTACATCCAACCCACCTACATCCATCCCACCTACATCCATCCCACCTACATCCATCCCCCCTACATCCATCCACCCTACATCCATCCACCCTACATCCATCCCACCTACATACGTCAGACACCCAGAACAATGTGTTATCCCACCTACCCAGAACAGGAACAGCACCACCTCCTGCCAGCAGTGTTCACGCACTATAACTCCAGCACATTGAGTCACAAACAATTTCCCTGTATCAGTAATTGAAGCAACAGCACTGTTTGTCACATTAGTTTTTGAATTTTTTGCACTCACTTTTTGTAAGTAACTTTCTACTTACCTAGACTTGGTATGTAGCCCATCTGAGAGGAAGCACTTAACATTTCAACTGGATGATTCAGGCCATGCCAACATATATAGAGGTGATGAATAAAACCTTAAACTGATTTGATCTCCAACCATAGAAGCGCTCCACTCCAGGTCCAATGTGCCCTTATTCACTAGCTTGAGTAAATTAGATAATTAATAATGTAATTATAAAGGATTCTCTTGCTTCAAACACTTTTCTGGAGCTATTTACGATAGATATACGAATTAGGTGCCTTGCTTAATGTAACATCCCATTATTATTTCCCTGTCGGCCTGCCACATGATTTTTGCTGCCCTTTATACAAGTGTCATTCCCATACAACTGTTATCAATGCTGAATAGGCTGGTTGGCTGGTAGTGTTTTATTTTATGTATTCACCCCGTTGGACAAATACAAATGAAATACAAATGTACACAACTTTGAGATAAAACAAAAACAACACATTTTTATTCGCACAATTATTGGCCAGCTTTCTTTGAGCAAGGCAAACTTATTTAGCGGATTGACAGAATATGTATCACAGTCATTAACATTGACCTTTAACTCTTTTCTACTTGTGTTCGACTTGGTTTAGTCCGTTTTTTAAATAACTTCTGGTCCTCATGCTCGCTAATAGGGTTAGGTGAAAACTTATGTTCAAAGAATAATTAAATAACAGCCATAGTTTCCCTTTGGATTTCATATTGTTGCGGAAAATTAATAACCACTTTAATACTCTTGACGGTTAGGATTCAAGAGACAACAATTTTCTTCCACAATTCTGTACAAGGTAATTGTAAAGGAACCACCCCCACAATAGTCTATTCTTCCATTACTGCGAGTTGAAACTTATTTTAAACATTTTCTAACCATTTCTTACTGAGTGTTCTACAATAATCTATAACAATACCCGCTTCAGACCCCAGGCTAATGACACATGCTAAGTGCATCGAGCAAACAATTGGCCAAATCAGCCGGTGAAACACTTCAGCACCATCTGCAATTCACACCAAATAAGCTTGAGGATTTTATACCTCACTTCACGGAGGAAAAAAATCTCGCCTGGCTGCATTAGAGTACCAACTTGGAGTGTTAGAGAAAGGTCAAGAGGGAAGTGGGACATGATTGGTGATTGGCTATTCGCCGTGAGTCATCGGCGGGGTGACGAGAAAATCCTTCGGGAAGAAGAGTTACCTCTCTACGGCTAGAATTGACCACCGATCGATGCCGTG